>JBBPLX010000947.1:832-13119 GCA_038090015.1 Leccinellum albellum
ATGCGATCCCTCGATATTCTTCGGGCAGTGCCCTAGGTCGGAGAACATGGGCTGGAGATATACATTGTACGTCCAAATCTATGGTCTATACACTGGTTAGCTCACGTCGTGTAGGTTCACACTGTCAGTATCAGTCAGCGTTGGTCAGCAAGTTTTTAGGACTGAATACGTTCCCTCGGTAGTGGAGCGGTCACGTTCGTGGCATTCGTCATGCGTTACTTTGTGTTCGATTTACAGGAATCGCCCAAATACCTTTTGGCCAAAGGACGCGACCAAGAGGCGATCACGGTATCGTCTCTTTCGGAACGTATACAGTTCGATCGGCTGATCGTTACACTGTTCTAGGTTCTTGAACGCATTGCACGTCGCAACGGCAAAACTATCTCCCTTAAGATCGAGGATTTACGGGAGATCTCGGAGACGTGGGTCAGAGCACCGACAAATTGGCAGGAATCTCTACGCCGCTCGTTCACCGATGTGTCCTTGTATGTAGCTTTACGCTTCGGGTGATCTCAGTTAACAGACGTTCTCTCAGTTCTCATATCAGGCCGCTCTTTTCCACCCCTCGACTGGCAATCAACACATCCATCACCATTTTCATTTGGGGGTTCGTGCTTGTGTTCTGAACCAGCAAAACACACTGACACACACGTTCTTCATCACTAGTCTCATCGGTATCGCGTATCCGCTGTACAGCTCTTACCTACCACTGCTCCTCGAAGCGCGTGGTTCCTCTACGGGCTCGACGAGCCTGTTCCTCACGTACCGCAACTACGCGATCGTCTCTGTTCTTGGCATACCAGGCTCAGTCATCGCGTGCTGGCTCGTCGATCGCACGCGTGGCGTGGGCAAGTTCACGGTCGGCGGACGCAAGTTTGCGCTCTCGGTGTTCACGGCGTTGTCAGCCGTGTTCATGTTTGCGTTCACAACCAGCAAGACGTCCGCGTCGGTGCTCGGATGGACGTGTGCAATCAGTCTCGTGCAGTACGTTGCTCTCTGTCCTTCTCATTTGGGTATCATGTGGGATTCGCTCATCATCTTTTCCCTTCGCTCTCTAGGAACGCGGTGCGTTTTTACGTTGGAATTCCGACGGAGGACCGCTGACCCCTACATAGATGTACGGCATCTTGTACGCTTACACCCCCGAGTCGTTCCCCGCTCCTCACCGCGGAACGGGCGACGCGCTCTGCGCAACGCTGAATCGCATCGGCGGGTTCATCGCGCCTCTCATCAAGATCGCCACAACGCCCAAGACGGGGACACTTTCTGCTGACGCGGCCAATGGGTGCGTTTTTTTTATTTATGATGTCGGTTCATCTTGATGTATCGATCCGGATAACTGACTGCTCACTCACTCACTCAGGCCCGTCTACGTCTCGGCAGCCTTGTTCATGGTCTCGGCGGTCCTAACGTTGTTCCTTCCCATCGAGGTGCGGAATTTCTCCATGTTTCTGGACGGATTTCGGTTTAACGCACGTATGCTCGCTAGACCGCGGGACATGGTGCGCTCTAACGAATCGGGGGTCACCGAACCCAATACGCCATCCCACGACCCATCAAGTTGGAGAGAAAGAGGGAAAGAGGGATCACTCATTTGCTCATCTATATCATGTATTTTCGATTTCGAGAGAAGGGAACGACGAACTCTTACTCACATTCTACGAACACGAACAACGTACGGATCTCTATGTATCATATTATCTCAAACTGGGATACCCTTGAATGCGCTCCCGTTCTGTCGAAGGTTCATGTCTCGTGATTCAGTGAGATTGTTCCAGAGAGGAAGAGAGAAAGGAGAGAAGGATAAGCTATAAGTAAAACAAAGGCATTAAAGAAACATGACTAGGACGTGAAACCAATGGACGACGTCCGAAACAACAGGATACAGGACACAGGATACAAGACATCCATCACCAAATAAAACAACAACAGACAATCAAAACGACAAGATAAGGAAACAAACGATAAATACACAACCTTCTACCCCTGATACTTCTTGATCAAATCCCTCAAGCGCGCCTGTCCAAACGCCAAATCACTCAGTACACGCCCCTGTGCTTGTGCTTGGTCCTCCGTCTTGAATCCACCGCCGTTCCGCGCATCTAAAATCGTACCCGAGATCATCGGCGGCAAGTGCGCATGCGTCTGTCCCATTCCCTGTGCTTGACCCTGCGGTCCCTGGCCCATTCCTTGAACCCCCTCAAGTCCCAGACCTCGTCCAGGCACGTGCACCTTGGTCCTCGCCAACGACGCCGTCGACGACAACATGGGTACTGCGTGGGAAGATGACACGACGGCCGGTACGGTCGTCGCTTTCGTTGTCGTCGTCTTGGTCGTCTTGGTCGATGCCCTGCTCACATCCCGCCTGCCTGCGCCCGTACGCGCACCGACACCCATACTCTTACCTAACCCCACCGGCTCCTTCTCTCCCCCTCCTGCAACAGGACCCAGACTCAACCCAGTGGACACCGGACCCCGCTTGAGCGCGTTCATCGCCAACGGTGGTCTCCTTACCCCAGCCCCCGCAGCAGCAGCCGACATTGGCAACGTCGGCAACGCGGGCTTCTTGGTAGGCGTCGGCGTAGATGCAGCAGTCAACCTGGGATGCATGGGAAGCGATGTCTCGCCCTTTTTCTCCTTCCTCGTCTTGGGATTCGGTTTAGTATCGACATTGACCTTGGCCCTGGCATTGACGCTAGGATTGGAGTTGGTGTTCGCATTCGCCTTGGCAGCCCACAGCGACGCTACTTGCGTCACCTTCCCACCCCTCCCGCCACGCGCCGACCTCACGTCGTACTTGGCTCCCGGGTCTGCAATCGGAGGTTTGGACGGCCATCGCGGAATACCTAGATGCCTTAGACCGCCTTGTTGCGTTGGTTGCACAGGTTCCGACTTTGGTTCCGGAGTAGGGAAAGGAGGCGCTAGAGATGGTGCTGGCGAAGGTGAGGGTCGAGTCACCTTGGCAGCGCTGGGCATCCGTGCCATCGATGGTCGTCCCCCCTTGCCTATCGTCGCTATTTTCGGTGGTTGACGAGTTGGGAAGTCATTAAACGACGACCGCCGCAGAGACGGGGACGGGGACGGGTCGCCGCCGGATCCAGACCCTCTCAACGACGAAATAGTGACGAACCCAGACGACCGCGGGTTCGGCCTGTCCGTCAAGACGTCGATATCTCCGGTGTGGGAGCGTTCTTCCATCTTCTTGTCGTTCGTGTCCTTGTCGATGTCGACACCCATGTCCATGTTGTCTGTCATGTCTGCAACCGCAAATGAAGGGGGAGGACTAAAAGACGTGCTCTCCACAATCGGTACAAAGTGGGACACTGTGGGCGGCACAGCAAACGAAGAAGATGGCAGGTTGTCTATCACAGCCGAGGGAGAAGTCGAGAAGTCGATCTCCCCTAACCAAGCAGCCACTCGCCCCCTCGCCTCCTGTCGCATCTTGCGCCCTTCGTGGCGCTCCTTGGCCCGCTTGCGCTCCTTTCGTCGACTCGGCCTTTCGTGGCTCAGTACTCCCTCTTCGTCGCTCTGCTGGTGATTACCCCTCACGACCTTCCGCGACCCTTTGCCCTTTTGCGTACGCACATCCCTATCATCCTCGCTTGGACTATGTCCACCACCTCCGCCGCCGCTCAGGTGCTGCGTACGCTCGTCCGAGTCCCTGTCTCGATCCAGTTCGTATTCGCGTTCCTGCTCCTGTTCTCGGTCAGGGCTACTCGCTCCCCATATACCCTCCCGATCCGCAAGCGTCAAGCTGGAGATTGCACTATCATTGACCGTATCCGGAGGTGGTCCGCATGGTGGAATGCTGATTGGTTGCACCACGACGTTGCGTGCATGCCGTCGCCGTTCTCCTTCGTTCGCGTCGTCGTCGTGGAGCTTACGTGTCCCAACCTCGGCCAATAACCGCCGTTCGAGTGCATCCAGTCCGCTCTCGGGCCGCAGGTCCTTTCCCTTTCCAGGGTTTGCACTCAGACCAGACGGTTCGGTAGGCGCCTTGGGGAATTTGATGGGCGTGATGGCCGCGATGGGTGGCGTGGGTGGCGCGCGAGATGGTACATGAAAATGCGAACGGTTCGTCGTTGAGGATGGGAAACCGGAATGATGGTCAACAGCAGTCATGGTCGCCTCTCCATCCCTAGCCATAAAGACCGTATCGACACGCACCGGATGTTGCGCAAGAAAATGCTTATCTTTACTGGATGGAACAGGAGGGGCAGGTAGGGTCTTGGTCTTGTCCACTACACTGGCTTCGCGGGTTTTCAAATCGAAGTCGACGTCCTGGGGTCCTTGTGCCGCTACGCCCGCACCGCCTTTGGTAGTGGAAACGATATTTACCAAACTCGGATCTTCAGTCTCTTGGTCCTCAGCCATACGTTCGAGCTCTGACACATTGCCGCTCTTTGGTACTGAACCACGATGGAACGAATGTTTCGGCGACGGCACGGGACGAGGAGAATGCAGCACTCCTTGCGAGTCATGAGGGTTTGGCAAAGACGGTATCTCGATGGGGGGTGGCAGGAAGGGTCGATCAACACGTGATTGTGGAGCAGGATAACGAAAGTAACCGCTCGGTGAAACGACGGAGGGGGGGTGATACGCAGTTAAATGAAGGTTCTGTGAAATCAGAGAAGAGTCACCACCCTGTGAATGTTCTGGATTCGTGTGATAACTGCCACTTGGGTCTGTCAGTGCTGCACGGTGGATATAGCTTGGAATGGGGACGGGTGGGGGCGGGGGCGGCAAGAATCTTGGCGAGGATGTATATGAAATTGATAATGGGGACGGGTAGTAGACTTCATGCGAATGAGTGCCCATGGACATGGAACGTTGAATTGGTGGCGGATATTGCCAATTATGGCTTCCTTTCTCCATGAGTTGATTTGACGAATAGCCCGAAATTGATCGCGTAAAAGAGGTACTCGAAGGATCGTGTGACTGAACCGGGTTCCCGGTGTAGAGAGGCATCAACGAATGTCCGGGAGATACGGGCACCGTATCTGGAAATGGAGAGGAAGGGACATGTGGTGGGGACGTCGGGATTTCAGGGACGGCAAGACAATGATAGATGGTCAGTGGCAAATTTACGACGGTATCCTCACTAGTGATTGTTGGTAAGACTTAAAGGCATTGTCACATATAACACACCTTCCAGGAGGCATATCGACTCTCAGTTTGAAGGTACAACGTACCTCGAAGAAGCTCTGTGTGGTTTTTCCGTTGTGGTCGACGCGTAGCCCTCCCTTAACACCACGGGAATGACGGGGTATATCCACGACGAGACGGGCAATTCCCTCAACTCCGGGAGGAACAGAGTATTCTGGTCCCCGAAATTCAACTTGTGTAGCAATATCCGAAATAAGTGGTGGCGATCTCGCAGCCGAAAAAGACTGAGAGAGATGAAGGTGTCGTGTTAATGTGACGGTGACGCCGGATGTCTAAGCGAGGAACGTTGAGAAAGGGGGGCCATAAGGAGAGGGTAGAAACACACCCAACGTTGCGTGTGATTCCTCAATTGTAGATCTATGCATGCAGATTCCCCACCGACGATTATGCCGTTGGTCAGGGTCGCCTGCGCCCAGATTTTGCCACCCTCTGTGATTGCCACAGCCTGTGGCGATGGCGTTGCACCGGCCGGATCCCGATTTTCGACGACTTTTACGTCTCGTTTATCGGTGACGAGACATATGTCTCCTCTCCATGCGACGCTCGCGCTTGCACGCACTTCGTACTTGATACTTGCGGGACCGAAATTCATTGATGACGGAGAGGACATAGGAAGCGGAAATTGGAAAAAGAAAGTCGTCTGACCGCGTCGAGCGGGGTGATGGTGTGCAGGAAGGGGAAATTCACTGCCCTCGGGGGCATGATCGGAATACACGGCATTGGAAGGGGGAAGACCCGGGCCTTGAAATATTCTGCGGGAATGGATAAAGGTGGAGGTCGCGGAGTATTCTCCAGAGTCGACCTCTTGAGCGACGAAGTGAGTGTCGTCGTGATCTGATAAGGGAAGTAAACTCTACCTTGAATAGCATATAGCTCAACCATTATTACGCCTATACCAAGCAAAGATTCGAGGTCAGCATGACTGTCGACTTGCATTTTTCCAGAGATGTTTCCGCCGGCAACATATACGGGATCAGAGAGAGCCAGAGTGACTTTGACCTTTGAATGGTGCGAAGACGCATTCATTGGCTCTGGACGGGATTGAGAGGTCATTTTAGCGGGATGTTACCTGTGTGTGTTGCCATCGGGAGACTACAAAGTCGAGAGTGCGGCATTCCTTAGACGATGACCGTCATCGTGAAATGTCGAAATTGTTTGTTCGTGTTTGTATTCGCCCCCACTACGCCGGTTCCATCAGAGCGCCAACCCCAACTGGAGCCTCCATTCATCACACAAACGAGAACATGCTAACCCTTCGAGTGCGACTATATCAACAAACATGCTTCTGTTGGTGACTTCCTCTGGAACTGACGGTACTCATAGCGTAGACAGAAATGGGGATCTCATGGCGAACATTTTTTCACCTGCAGCCCCGAATCAGTCACATCTATCATTCCGCCAGATACCAATGTTAGTACAGGGTAGTGAGATACTTACGGTGATATCAACGCTCACCAGCCCAACTTTTATAGTAACCAATAAGTAGTGGAAACCACACCTTCAGCCTCTCTCACCTATTATTCTCTCCCAGTACATATGATGGCCCGGAACCACCTTGGAGAAGCTTCGGCTGCATAATTATACGTCTCATGAGCCCACTCTTATTTCAACACACGCGATAATCACGTCTATGAGTAGTAGTAGTTGTGGTCATCACTGCCATCTTACACGATCATACTAATTGCTCTCCCACATGTTCAACATTTCAAGTCCTCACGTTTTCGAGTGAGCTTGATTTTTATGCGCAAACCTCATTCTCACCGACCTGCGCAGATAGAATGCATTTGAGTTCGAGAACAACATTTTCCAACATGATAATGTTCCTAATGTAAGACTGCGACTACAGAACAAACCGTGGACCCTGGCATCCACGCTCTTCATAATTGTGCGTTTGAACCCCCGTGGCTACTGCAATGCTCAATTTCGATACGTCAGACTCTGTGGCTTTATGTATGTTCAGGGTCGTTTCATGACATCTATCCAATTCTAACTAATTCTCCCTTGGTTCGTTAGAATGATTTGCTTCTGTATGTACACGAGTAACACGACTTTCAAAGGTTGTGTCGGGATAAACTGACTCTCACATTCGCAAACGGAGTCTTTCGTACCTGGTCCTGCACAAGTGAGATTTTCCTCCTTCCCTCCTTCACCGACCACTGACTGAGTCGTGGTGATCACCCGCAGCTGCGAGTCTCCGTCATGCTTACTTGTGCTTTAATCTGGAGCCTTCGTTCACCCACCGTGCCAATAAAAAGTTGCAAGTATTGCCACCTGTCATTTTGCATGTATGCTGTGTCGAGAGTCAACTCCAAGGTGGGGTACTCATGATCATCAGTCGATAGGCAGTTTTTGCGTCGCCGATCATGAGTATTCATGATGTTGATCACCTGGTCAATAAGGCAGTAATGCATCACATTGATTACAGTTGTGATGATCCTACTCACATGGGGGATGTACAATAAATCTTTGGTCTACTCCTCACTTCATATCTTTGGGAAATCATGCCATCGACTATGTCGAGCATTGTCTATAGCAACCCAAAGAGTTCCGTAGGTATGTAAAGGCTGTTGTCGATAAGCGACGTGCCGTACTGATGGGGATTCGCACAGTGATTGTCCATCACATCTTGGATCTCTCGTTCTGCTCACGGAAGGTCACAACTGAGACCTGGAATAAACCGACTAGCCTCTCTCAACTTGTGCATGCAAGACTAATGTGCACACTAGTGATAATCCAGTTTGCGATCTGCTTGATTGAGATGTACAGAGCTACAAAACGGTGGCGACTCGGCCCGTTTATTAACCTGCTGGTCATGGAAGGCATAACTTACTTTTTGCGAATGTCCTCTTTGTCCACTCAAGTGTTATAATATGATTCATGAAAACATGGCTAACGTGTACGTTCCGTCGCAGCATCCTGATGTGGAATCTCATCAACACTGTATAACTTTGAAAATCTTTCAGCAGTAAATCCGCAGCAAAGTGTACCGTGACTCATCTTGAATGTTCGAGAAATGTATGTGCGCAGGATTTATGGCGGAAGAGAGCATGGGATTGACACGGGGTTGGGGTTGTCAGCTTTATCTGGCCATGGGGCGGCGAAGCATTCGTTGATCGTATATGCGGACCGCGGGGAGAGAGAGGGATTGGAGGATGACAGCGGAGATATAGAGATGCAAGCTCGGAGAACTACGTAATTTCATCCGGATCAGAATTCTGTGCTGACCCGGATCGATATCCTGCGTTGTAGTATTGTTACTCAACGCTAAGCGCTGAACAGTGTTGCTCAGCTCAGGGCCACTCATAGTACGTTGTTCAAACCAAATTTATATACATTATGTCTAGTGATCGTGAAGTGCCTTGCAACGTAGACATTTCGTCACATCAGACTCGACACCGCCGGCGATGTTACTATGTAACGTCATCTCGCTACTTTTCAGCTCTAAGCTCTGGGCGATCCAGCCAGTGTCATCGCGCGTATCGCCCGGCAATGCCTTTGATAGAGAGTTCCAGTCCAGTTCATTTCTAGTATGCCACCCCCTCTCGTCCCCTCCGCGACATGTCATAGAATCCTACGTGCTCCGAGCTCCAGAACCTCAACTCCTCCACTCCTTCAAGTTCCACATGGCCGCATCCTCACTGAACAGTATATTTAGCTCAGCAGCTAATGATGAATCCTTTGAGGCCTGCTTTTAATTTACATAAAAGATCCTTGTAGTACTTTGATGCCACTGCCTCCACTGCCTCCACATCACTCAACCCGGGGAAAGTGTATGTAATCTTATTCACAAATCCTACTAAATCAATGATACATACGTAAGAGGATGGCCATGCGTTGATAGTACGGGTAATAGTACTCATGTCATTCATGAAGTCTGCTCATCAGCCGAACCTTTATAATAGAGCCGCCTGCCAAGGAACGCACTAGTAATAGTTGAACCCCCCTCTCAGTCTCTCTCACAGCACACGCAATGGAATCTGCTCTGCAAACAGAATTGGAGAACCTTCGGCTGAATAATTGTACTTCCCGTGCGCCCATTCTTATTCCAACACAACCATGTCTCTGAGGAGGGGTCGCAGTTGTGATCATCACTATCATCATATATGATTACAGTAATTCCCTCTTACATGCGTTCAGCAGCATTCGCTCTGACTTTGATGTTTCCAGTCCTTACGTTTTCGAGTGAGGTATTGTGCCTCAGCCTTTTTGTATCCAAAAATAATGCACAGTCCTCACTCTGACCGATGATCCCGACAGATAGAATACATCTGGGTACGAAAACAATATTTTTTTAAGTTGGTAATGTTCCTAACATGAGAATGTAACCGCAGAATAAACCTTGGACCCTGGTGTCCACGCTCTTTGTTATCGTGCGTTTGAATCCCTCGGTGGCTATCACTATGATGTCACCGGTACTACTGCAAATTCTGCAATACTAAACCATTGTTACAATGCATATAACAGATTCGATATTTTGGACTCTGTGGCTTTATGTACGTTCAGGAACGTTTCATATCATCTATCCAAATACTAATTCACCCTTGGTTTATTAGGATTTATTCTTTCCGTTCGTCCGAGACTCTCAAACGCTGTGTTAGGATAAACTGACCCATACATTTGAAAGTGTGGTCCTCCTTTCTGCCCGGTCCTGAAAAAGTGAGATTTTCCTCCTTTCCTCATTGACCACTGACTCGTAGTGGTAACCCGCAGCTGTGAGTCTCCGTTATTATTTTGTACGTTGTCTGCAACTTTGTCCGCCCATCATGCCAATGAACAGTTGTAAGTATTACCGCCTGTTCGTTTCGCATATATGCTGGGTTGAGAAATAATCCCAAGGTGGAGCACTCGAGATCATTACTGTATGGGCAATTTTTGTGTATGTTTGCGCAGCCGATTGTGAGTTTTCATGACGACATTCGCTTGGACAACAAATCAATGATGTATTACAGTTGTGATGATCCTACGTCTGTGGGCAATGTATAATCGATCAAAGATAATCCTTGGTCTCCTCCTCACTTCCTATCTCGGGGAATTTGTTTCGTCAACTATGTCAAGCATCGTCTATAGTAATCCAAAGAGTGTCGTAGGTATGTAGTAGAAGCTGGTTACAATAAGTGATGTACTGCACTGACGAGACCCTACACAGTGGTTGTAAATCAGATCTCGGATCTCTCGTTCTGCTCGTTCGTTGTCATGTCAGATACCTGGGATAAAGCGACTAGCCTCTCTCAACTCTTACATGCAGGAGTAATGTGCACACTAGTGATCATTCAGTTTACGATCCGCTCGTTTGAGATGTTCAGAGCTACGAAACAGTGGAAGCCCGGTCCATTTATTAACCTCCTGGTCATGGAAGGCATGGTTTACTTTTTTGCGTATGTGCTTTTTGTCCTCTTGTCCACTTCTAGCGCTGTAATATGGATATGGGGCTGATGTTACGTTCGGTCGCAGCATCCTAATGTGGAATCTCCTCTACGCTTTATCGTTCTTTCATATTTTCACAGTGGGTCCGCAGGGAGGTGTACCCCTGTTCCTCATGGAATGTGTTCCTATATCCACACTTACCCCGCGATTCATCTTGAATATCCGAGAAATGTATGCACGCAGTACTTACAGCGGAAGAGAGTATGGGATTGACACGGGGTTTGGCTTGTCAGCTTTATCTGATTATGGGGTGAACCGTTCGTTGATCATATTCGCGGACGGCGGGGAAAGAGAGGGATTGGAACCTGACAGCGAAGATATATAGATTGATAGTCCAGCCCTCGGAACGCACGTATAGTAGCACCAGCCTTCATGATAATGAAAGTACGTCGTCGCGGGATCTTGGAGTCAGGACAACAACCTTCAGGATAAAGTTTGGGTTGGCCATCAAGTTGGGTATGTGATTATACACGCTTGAGTCCAAGGGATACCAGCATAACATCGGACCGACGAATAGGTATGCATATCCGCAAAGAGAAGTGTAGAAACGATGACATGGTGGAAGGATTGTAATCTATTTGCTCACGTGATGAAAAGAACTCGTGAAATGATGACGCACCAGATTCTGGCGTAGTGCAACACTCCCGCAACATCACTGGCGTCAGGACTTTGTGACTGTCCTTAAATAGCCGCTCGTATATCCTTGATCACAATCAGCACGTCCGCGTCCCTCATCGCCCATATGGTCGCGATGATGCTGCCATACCCCGCAAGCAGCGTACCAGCTTGTAGATCCGGACCCCTCCTGCAGCTACCTGACTCCTTGCCCAGTCTGACAGGAAAAGGGGAACGCGAGACAGCCTGCGGACGTGAAAGCCGGATAATGTTAGAGGTTCTCAAGTGACAACCGTCCTGCGAGGCGGTGTCGGCTATCTACCGCTGGGATCCTGCACGCCATGGAATAAAGAATGGACCCAGTCGGAGGCCCTCATATTCTCCGTCCCATCCCCGATGGTACCATGAGAGTTCTGTAGGGTCACGAATGGAGAATCAGCAGACGACGCCCTGATGTGGTTGACCTCTTCCTCAATTAATACTAACACACCAGACCTTCTGTCAACGGTTGGGAGATAGCAACAAAAGGCGAATGTTAGACGAGCAGATAATTCGAGAATACTAAGAGTCGGTGTGTAGGATGATGGTATCCGATGACCGGGTCAATAAAAGAGCGCAACCAGAAAGTGTACAGTACCTGTGGAAAATAAGACATGAACTACCGCCTCTGGATGTCGATTAGGGAGGTATATGTTCTGAAGTGAAGAAAATGGGTGGATCGGGTGTGATGGAGAGATGATCGTGTGAAATTTCTGAGTTCGGTCCGGATGTTCAACGTTCAACGTTCAACGATCAACTTCAACTTCAAGTTGTTGCAACGCTCAAATCTACTATAACGTTGCATGATCTCGTGTATCCTCCGCCCTATGCTCTCTCCACTATGTCAAAAAACTTTCATCTTACTGGCGAGATCAATGGAAAGGCTGAGACTCTGATGGAATGGGACTAAGAGATTCTTCTGTGAGTTACTTATTTGCATGCTGTCCCTATGTCTTCTGAGTATACCTCGATGGTCAGGCCGTCGGAGCCGTCGTCCACAATTTCATTGTCTACACGTCTTGCGAGCTTGAACCAAGGCTCTG
>JBBPLX010000948.1:0-13118 GCA_038090015.1 Leccinellum albellum
GAACAAAAACTTCGATATGTCGCTCTCCTTTGGCAACCGGCCCCCCACCATCGACAAAGATATGAACGAGGCGAAAGTGAATGACCGAGATCTTCTTCCACCATTTCGATGATGGCCATCAAGAACGTCGAGATGAAGATGATGCACGAGGATGGAGAGAAAAGGGAGAAAGTCGAGGGAGGGGAGCGGCTGAGGGAGAGGCGAGCAGGAGGATACCACGGTGAAGAGGTCGAGGACGACGCCTCGGACTACGCACTTCCCGCCGAACCACTGGTCTGGCTAATCACGGTGCGCCATCGACCGGGACCTACCAAGAGACCAGTCAGCACGCCGTTTAGTATCATCAACGTCGTCCTACACAGAGCCGGCCACCGGCAATGCTACCACCAATCCATTCACATCACAGGCTCAATTTAAGCCCATGCTCTATCTTATTCCAAGTCACTGCGTCAGTATCCATTATATCACTGCACGGATACCACCGGCAAGTTCTCGGTCTCTGCCGAAAGCATCTCGACGACGCTGTCCCTCATGCCCTTAATCGCTGTGGGGATCAAGGCGGGTACCGGACAGCTGGGAGCGTGGGGACTCTGGAGAAGAGTAAAACGATACAGGGGTCCGCCTGAAGGGGTTGCAACAAAGCAAGTGGTAAAGCTTAGGGCATTACAAGGTCGGGCGCAACAACGTTGGTGTTGCGTGCAGACGGTCCCCGGCTCAGTTGAGGAAACAAGTAATAGTATAAAAGGCGCAGCGCACTCGTTGCATTCCGTCCAGTTATGTTGATTCCATTACAAGCAGTGAAGTGAAGCGTGTTCGTATCTTGACAAGGCCTAATTAAAATCCGAAAGTCGACAGTGGACAACGGTATGCAGTAGTCTAACCAGGACCTACTGTGCGTTTGCAAATATGATTGATATAAATGATGATCAACTATTTTGACCGCAAAGTCGCGAATGAAGATAGCTATGCATGCGTTCTAGTTGTATTCCCAATCGCTTGGTTGTAGTTAGGAGGAACATCGCTGATCGCAATGGAGCTGCCATCAAGGCTCTGACGACGTCGTGCACCAGCAAGCTTTGGAAATTCGGCGGCCAGTGACAGGCCCCCTCCAGGGGCATCGGGGAGAGGTCTGTTTCCCAAACCCTATATCAAAGTATTCAATACCCTTAGAGTAGATATTCAGGTTAAGTCGACGCACTTCATCTACCGAGGATCGGTTTGTTGGGGTCATATTACTTTGGGAGTCACGAGGACCGGAGGATAGAGCGGCAGCTCTATCATATTGTGCCCCACGATTGTAACCAGGCTGCTGAGTCCCCCCAGAGAAGGCCTGTGTTGATGAATCGCTTCGCAGTATAGTCCTATTGCTCCTAGCCTCCAACGACGAAGAAAAGCCCGTTTCAGCTACCGCGGACAACTCCCCAGGTCGTTGCTGGGGAGTTTGCAGTCTGTACAGGCCATCATGAATGGGTAATAAAGCTTTCCAGCGCCTGTAAAAAAATGCAGCAGCTCCGAACCCTATAAGTGCGGCTACGACGGCGACAACTAAACCGGCAATTGCCCCCGTACTAAGGCTGTCAGTACAATGTTTAGGGTAAGCCAGCGGCCGCATATCTCATGTTTCTATATCACATACTTTTGAGAGTGACTAGTGCTAACTTGATAAGTGAGAAGAAGAAGCATCCATGAACTTGAATCATACCTCACGGAGCTAGCCGAGCCCGGGCTCAATGTGGAGGTACTGCAGCAAATACAAACTAGTCAAGAGGGTAAACGAATCGTGGCATTCATGGAAACGTACTTGGAAATAGTCCACAACTGTGCATAATCAATGCTGAGAAGGGGTTGGGTACTCACGGCGGGGAGGTTGGTAAGAATTATTTGGTGTGAACCAGAGCCAAGGTTATCGGCATGGTAAATCACGACCCCATAATTAGTAGGGTACGCGTTCGTAGCATTATAGGTGACAGCCTGGCCACCGTCCAACTGAACCGAGTATGGTCCATTGTTAGGCCCTGAAGTCCCAAAGAGGGTTACAGCCTCGCCTGATCAATCTGTCAGAGCAGCGCGACGATATCCTGAACGAAAAGCGTGCCCTGTATGGTACATAAGTCACGAACGATGCATTTGAAAGAAGATCCTACTGTGAATGTGAATGCAACAGTTGCATCGTACGTTCCTGTGACACTGAAACGAATATGCTGAGCTCGGCGACGCTGTCTAGCTTCTATCACTTACTGGCCGCTACCGTTATTGAACAGGTTAAAATTGATGGTGCTGGAGGTTGAGCTCCAAGCAGATCCTCGGTAATTGAAGCGGGAGTCCGTATCTTGAATTACTTCAGACACTAGCAGCCCGTCCGCATTCCCAATCTCTGATTGCCAGACAATCTGTGCGACGTAAGGCGCTTAGTGGTAGGATGGTAGGATGGACTGACCATGTCGATGTCCACGTAAAGATTTCCGGTTGCAGTGTTCGTCAGCTTTAGAGTATGTGACTCTTGGCTGAGGGTTGATAGATTAAAAAGTGATTGCTGGAACAAGTTGTTCCCAGCGCCATTGTAACCCGAGTAAGTCTCGCTGTCCACCTGAACGGTGTAGCTGCCATGATTCCCCCGGTTGGCTCCGTAGACCCATATAGCGGTCCCGTTGAAGTCGAGCATCACAGAGCCATTTGTTACGTTGTTCGTTGTAAAAGTACCAAGATAATAGCTGTTAAGGTGAATGAGCGGGTACAGCGAGATATGTTTAAATCATACTCGGAAGCCAATTGGTCATCCCAAGATGAACCCGGAAGCCATGTGGCGTCGTACAAGATTAATGGTGACTTGTCATCGATCACCGTCGTGAGCAAGGGCATCTTAGCGAAGGCGACAACCGATTTTTGGGAAGAATGGAACAGAGAGCGCTGCAGGTTGCTCTGTGCACTGGTATTTTTTCTTTGGATGCCATTTTGATGTGACTACCACCGAGCGGTAATTAGACGGATTCCGACTCACTGACATCACTGGCAGATTCAGGTGTGTGCGTGGGAAATTCTACACATGATCGAGACGCGTTGTTTACGTGTTGTTTTGACAATACAAGGTTTGTCTCATACACAGTCTCCAAGGCCTTCCCTTCCACCTTCCTCCTCGATGCCTCCCGTCGAACTTGTCCCTATACACGCTCGCGTTCGCGCGTTGCTCAGGTCCACTTGCAACGGCTCTTTCGCCATCGCAGGCAGGTCTACCGAACGCGACGTGATCACGGAATTCATCGCATCTGCGCGGGAGGACACCAGCCCTTCCGACGATCAGCTCAAGTCCTCCCTCTTCATCTCTGGGACACCTGGAACCGGAAAGACAGCCCTCGTTAACTCCGTCCTGGCTGGGCTCGAGTACTGCCAGGACCTCAAGGTCATCACGGTCAATTGCATGGCCCTGAACAACGTAGACGACCTCTGGGATTGTCTCCGCGAAAACATCGAGAACTCCACTCTAGTCAAAAGAACGAAAGGCCCAAAGGCAAAGGGAAAGCGCCTACTAGACAGAATATTGGCTTCGCAGAAACAAAGATGGTACGACTCGTCTTGTTCCCATTCCACGCTCGCTAACGCACTTTTTCAGTCTTATCGTTCTTGACGAACTCGATCATATTGCAAAATCGCCCCACGACCTTGCTTCCATCTTCTCATTTGCTCACAAACACTACTCTTCTGTTCGCGTCATCGGCATAGCGAACACGCATACCCTCTCTGTTTCCTCGAGTCTGTCAAATAACGAGGCTGCAAATGTCCTGACACTCCACTTTGGCGCGTACACGGCTTCCCAATTGCTCGAGGTACTGCAAGCGCGTCTATCGCCGTTGTCCGGCGCCGAAACCTCGGAACAGCTGAACAAATTTCTGCCCACCGGTCCCTTGACCTTGCTATCCAAAAAAGTCGCTTCCCAGACCGGTGACGTGCGCACCCTCTTTGAGGTCCTCCGAGGTGCAATAGACCTTGCTGTTTCATCCTCCACCGTCGCTGCCGAAAATCCATTACACACTCCCATACCTTCCATCACGCCAAATCATATCCTAGCCGCGCTCAAGGCGTACCTGCCTTCTCATTCAAAACCCTCGATGCCACATGCTTCCATCCAGTCCTGCAACAGCGAGACTGCCGTCAAGGTTCGGAACCTTGGCTTGCAATCGAGATTGGTCCTTCTCGCGATCGTCCTCGCCTCAAAGAGAAAAGACGCCGCGCTTCCCCTCTCTTCTATTTCAAACGCCCTACCCAAAACTCCCACCAAACGCACCGCTTCCAAACTTCGCCTTCTTGAGCTTCCTCAGCTCTATACATATTATACCACGATCCTTCAACGCTCCGACGATGGGATTTTTACGCCCGTCTCTCGGAGCGAATTCTCTGACCTAGTGAGCGTCCTGGAGACGTCTGGCATCGTCTCATCTTCGGTTCCTGGCTCCACTATCCTCTCTCCATCCAAGTCTGGTCGTCGCGGTGTCGGCCGAACATCATCGTTTGGCTCTCCAAGCAAGGGTGCCGCGTCGTCATGTCAGGAAATCCAGTTGGTCGACTCCCTTCGCGTCGAAGAGGTATTGCGGGGCTTAGGCGTAGACGCAATATCACCCAATCCGGATCCACGAGAGGAAGAAGTACGCGCAATATGGATTCGGGAGAACAGGCGGACGACTAAAGACTTGGCTCCGATACCTTCTTCCATACGGGACCCACTGGATCTCCTTGATGAGGCTTTCAAGAGCCGTCCTTGACCTTGACTTTCCATATCACTATCGTCATTGTATCATATTCTCTTTTTGATTTATGCTCCCTTGTTAGAACCTGTAAGAAACGTCTAGTTTATGCTTTAGATTTATACATTCACGCAGTCAGGACTATTACGTATATCAATGTAATCACGATCGCATGCTTGCAACGACACCGGAGTTCAACGAATTTGAGTCCACCAATCGTTCTGGCTCAGGTATGTCAGAAGATGTCGAAGTGCATCCACCCCACCCGGAGGTACCCGAGACTCCCACTCCGTATATGTAGACTGAAATTGTTCTACGCCTTGACTCTTTCCGTGCTTTTCCAACACGACTTCCAATGTACGTATCTGGTCGTCATGTCAACTTCAAGCCGGTCACTATCGCAACAACATCGACCCACTGACCAATGCAGATACCTTCTTGCGAAAAGAAGAGTAAAGTGTATCCAGCACGGGCGATGCCTGGTACTCCGCCGCCCGGCCATCCTTGAGATCACCCACCAGGACACAAAACTCGAGAACGACCTCCAACGTTCCGCGTAAAAGATCGCTAGCAGCCCTTTGAGTCGACCTTAGGAGGCATGCGCTGAGTATATCGTCCAGAACGGACGAATGACAGTCTGCAAGAGCGAAGACATCTCTGAAGCCGCCCAACGCATCGGGAGTCTCCCGACAAGCACCAATGCGTAGCAGGAACGCGTCGAAATTGCCTCCGATTGCAGTGTCGTATATATAGGTGGAAAGCGTGCTGAGAAACGCGTGTGCCGCAAACCGGAAGTGGAGCAGTAGCGCACGAGACGATGAGAGTGTTGGGAACAGGAGAAGCGCAGTGGTGCGTGTTAAGCGGAAGACGGAGCGAATCGCACACTCCACTGCACCCGTCAGCTGGTCAACATAGAAATACCAGTTAACTCACCTCGCGTCAGGCGGAGCAAAAACGCAAAAATCCTCTGATATTTTGATAAAACTGCCGCCGGAATCAGCGTTTTTAACGGCTCGGGAACCTTGTAATCAAGATATAAGAAATCTAACGCTCTGCCGCGTGTAAACGGGTGTAAAGGGTCAGATCAGCAGATTGGGCGTACTCGATTGCTGTGAATCTCCATGTGAACTGTGCGTCAGATCGAACAGATTACCTACTTACAGAGAGGATCAAGCGAACGTTCGCGTCCCCTGCCACTGAGCTCACGTATAGCAAAGCCCAGGCGGGTTTCGGCTTCGGCCACTACACGATGTGCACCGTCTAAATCAGCAGTTGTGCTTTCCCCAGTTAGTGGACGACTCTGCTGAGAGTCGACTATGACGGTCCGCAGGAGGAAGCTAAGCTCGGAACCACCCGGCGGCCAGGAATCTCTGGTCACAAGGAGAGGCGCCAACCCTACGGGCCAACGGCCGTTGTAAGATTGGCCAGGGAGTGTTATGCCCTTCGACTTGTATCGCAGGAGATTGTACAATTGCACACTGTGGCTTGTTCTATCCTCCGCGTCGGAAAACAGAGCGGTACAGAGTCGTGACTTGAATGAATGTGATGTGAGCAGCATATGCGAGCGGAGTAACTCGAGGTGGGCGTCAATACAGAGGAAGGAAGACCTGTCCAGAAACACTGCCAAAAGTGCGCGAGAAAGAGATGCGGCATGATCCTGGAGAGGTGTAAACATGACTTCACATAGGAGAGAGGGGCTTGGGGTGATGTTCGGCAATAAATTCGGAAAGTTTGCTATGAGTTCGTCGAGGGCAACTTGAGAATCGGGCTCCAAGGGAGAGGAGGATCCTGGATCCAGATCGAAAACTCTGAAACCCGCGAGTGGATCTTCATTTCCCAATGACTGCTCCGTCTGTGAATTATCTAAGCGAGATTGTGCTGATTTCGGAGAGGTAACTGTGGAATTATCGTTGATCCCACCGCCTCTCCACATTCTTTCGATACTCTCTTCAGTCCAAATCCACGAGATTTTGTTTGAAAGGAACTCGGCAGAGAAAATCGGGTGCTCTGGCTTGGCCGCCTCAAGTAACTTCAAAGATTTGTGAGCAGCCGGGAGGATGCTAGCCAATTTTTCTGGAATAAATTTTGGAAATGGACCATCCGCATCTATACCGACGTCCCCAGTGTGCGAGGGTGTCTCTATCTCATCGCCTTCACATTGAAATGTAAAGTCCATTTGTTGGTTGTTCTCTGAGGCAAAGGAGTACGCCTTGCTAGCTTCGCCATAAGCCAACAGTTTGCAAAGCTCGCGAATGTATGGCTCGGATGAGACTGTCAGAATGTATGCCATGATAGCCGTGACGGCTGACGGAGAGTGGCGCTCTATATGGGTTTCGAAGGTCTCGTAGACGAGAGACAACAAGTCAATAGGACGGCTCGGGATCTCTGGAGATCTCCTAGGCTTAGTATCCATGCTCTAGCTTTGTAATTAGGACAGTGGTATCAATCGGATGACCGAGTCAACCGTTACGCACTCTGGAACACATTGATGCGAGAGAAATTATGACCTGCTCCAGCTCAGCGTAGTAAAACCACGCTGAAGCGAGGGAATGAACACCGGAATTCGACCCTGTGGTATGGGATAGCGGTCCGCATGACAAACGGTTTCGAATAAACATTAGGACCGACGAGAGACTATGTGCGAAGGCATGCACGGTGGGATTGGTGCGCCCTCGTCTGAAATTTCAAACTTTGTGTTTCCACGCCACAGAAAGCAAAGATGACGACCTTACCTTGCACGAAGATCCTGAGTCAGTTGATCTAACCGACGCACGAGAGTACCCAGGTGAAGGAAACGTTGCAGGATACTTCGAGGGTATATTACTACAGGATCCGAAAAGCAGAAATGATTACGAACCTTTGTGACACCCCGTTGAGCTTGGCGTCGATAAGCAACTCATCTGGGGACGCCGCTTGGGTGAACGATTGTGAGCTTACGTCCCACACGTGTAATGGCGACGAGGTTCCAAGCACGACCAAATGGAGCGAACTAAATAAATCATTCTCCACGATTCGGACGGCCTTGCTAGATTTTGCGTGCATGCTAGGCTGTGCCCTAAATTACCGTCATCGGCAGGGACTCTTTGATCGTCTTGACACCAAACATATATCCAATCACAAAGGACTGACCAATTCTGCAAGGAACCAAAGAGGCTGGGATGTTGTTCGGTCAAAAATGGGGAATTTCGATGTTTTAAAGGGGGATTTGGATCCCAAGACATGGAACGGTCCTGTCGTGTCCACTGATATACCGTATCCACGAATTATAACATGAAAGCCACACTTACGATGTCCTGAGTATGAAAGAGTGATGCCTCTTTCCACAGCGGAGACTTTGAATCCTGTGTCGATACATCTTTAGCGCGAGATGGCACGGGAGACAAAGGTAAGTCGAGTAAGTCGTGCAGTGGGGTTCTAGATTGAGCGGGTACGAGCAAGGTCTGCACAATTGGATCTTGAGGTTTGTCGTCCAACCGTGGTATTGAGAAGTATGATGAAATTGGCTCCAAGGCGGGAAGGGCAAACCCTTCGTGTTCTTGTAGCCATTCCACTGCCTGGTGCTCCATACACTCTGTTTAGATCTAGCGATGTGTTGAACTGATTAGTCACAACTCGTTGGTATTTATGTATTCTTGACTCCCTCTCGTACTCTCATATCCGTGAATTCGTGCTTGGTCTCATCATCACGCTAAACAGACATCTCTACGAAATGAAGGATTCTGTGACAGATATAATTCGAGAGGCTGGACGTTCCGTTTGATTCTTCTTCGGCGGATTGGCTTCCCGGCCGTTCGCTAGCCAGAATCTCAATTTCCGCCTTCCTCCTAGTGTGTAAGATACGCGTGAGTTCCTTCCTGTGGGAGAAATCTTCAGAGAATGCAGCACAAATCATCTCGAACTTCATGCCTCCATTCCGTGGGTAAACTACTTCTACGACGTCGTAGCATTGACATGGCCTGCGGACCGTTCAGATCAGTAACGACTATGTCAACGAAGAACTGCAGGACTCCCCTTTTTTTCATCATGCTTCGTGATAGGAATCAGTGCATCCAGCTGAATATCTAGCCTGCGACGAAAGTTTGAGAGGGGAGTTCATCTGTCAACCAATCCAATACCCTGCGAGTTCCGATGTTTTAACCCCAAGCCATTGGATGCGATGTGCAGCGAGTTTTTCGCTTTCGTGTCTCAGGTTTTGGCTGCCATATCTATAAACTGAAAGAATGTCCAGGCCATAGGCA
The DNA here is from genome assembly GCA_038090015.1 of Leccinellum albellum. NCBI lineage: Eukaryota > Fungi > Basidiomycota > Agaricomycetes > Boletales > Boletaceae > Leccinellum > Leccinellum albellum. Next base: position 8,975 of record JBBPLX010000948.1, read on the forward strand.
TCTCCGTCAACCAACCCCATTATTGGTACGCTGAAAGACCTGTCAGGCAGGCATAGAAAGCTCCAGGATGCTTACGCGTCCGGCAGGTTGTCTGATAAAGTCTTCACGAGTTGCCGAGTGGCGATATCGGGATACCCTTTACCCTGAAAGGTGACTTGTCAGTGGTGTCCCACAGAGAGAGGTATAAGCTCCACAGTGATGATTAGCCCACAGCCAGGGAGCCCCGGATACCTGGTAAACTGTTGCTGGCACAGGGTATGGAAGACTGCCTGTAAGCCCAGGATAAAGCATGCCGAGAGGTCAATAAAGATCGAGCTCGAAGGATGGTAAGTCACCTCCTTCTCAATCACAAGCACCCAACTGAGATTGGACGTAACTTCGAATCGCTCGATGTCTTCTCCAGCTGGAATCAGCGTACCCTAATTCCAGTGACGGATACAGTCGAATGGACATGCATGAAGGTCGCATATACCTCGGTATCATTTACTCGCAAAACTTGGCCATCCAGTAGGTGTATTATAAGGCCACCCCCGCAAACGAGGCCCTTCGAGCTAGCACGCTATGACATGCATTGAGTTAGCCATAAAAAGCGGTTTTGAACCTTAGAGTAATCACTATGTTCAAGTCCGCTCTATCGAGCTTCAATGTCGCTGCGAGGTCGTCCACGAGCTGCCATAGTCGTATGTCATGAGATTCATGAAAGGCCTCTGAGTCATGCTTACCTTGTCCACTGTCTTTTGTGATTTAAATAGCGTGACATCTTTGTAGAACAAATCACTATAACCTGTCAATTTGGCACCCAGGCTCTGGGAGGACTGTTTCCAACCGCTTGGTTAGTGAAAAGTTCTGGCTGAGGGCCTCGTGCACGAAATTCATCACTTGTAAAAGTTGGGCTGATGAACAACTAACATGTCAGATACATTACATGAACCAGATCATCCCTCGCCTACCAATCGGCCTTGAACTGGCGGTCCTACTAGTACTTTGAGTAGGAAAGCGGAGAACTCGAGAAGCGCATCTATACAGCGCGGGTTTACTATTGCAGGGAGTAGAAAAAGATCAGATTCACCCTCCGGATTTGTCTTTCAGTCTGTCCGCGATATGAATTTCGACTTTGCCTGATCGTGTTTGGACGATGGATTCTGGGTTCCGTCCGGATTTTTCAAGGGGCGCCACGATCTGCTCCATGACCTTGAGCATAAGACGTTCGATCTGTGTTATTGTTTCGCTTATCTGACCAGTGTATATGCGCCCAGGGAAAACGAAGCGAAGCCGCATACATTGTGATGTCACGGTCATCAAGTTCTTCTTGATCGCTCCCAGTCCAGAGCGACTCTTCACTAGTTGCCGGTGATTCTGGACTCTGCTGTCTCTCTGTTGCGCCTTCTGTCAACTGTGCCATGTTGTCAGTGATGGGTGTGATTAAGGTAGTGTGGCGAAGACCAGTCTGAACTGAGTGGCACGCATCAAAACACTCAAATACTCAAAAACATTGTTCCATGTCGTACCACGTGCATAAGAATACATGAACCATCATCCACAATGTGTCAGCCCCACATTGGTACATCTACGCTGAACCAGAGGGGAAGATTGTTCCAAAAATCCTCTTTTGCTGCAAGAACTATGGAGGAGAACTCTGCACGGCATATTTCGCAAGTTCGCATGCTGGAAGGTCCGTTATCGGGGAAGCTTTCTCTCGTTTGCATCACATCGGCGGACGACATCGCATACAAAGGGTCGGAGGTGCGGTGGCTGATGGTTCCGTTGATATCTCGAAGGAGTTCAAAAGTGATAGCCTCGAATGCGATCTGACAGGCACGTTTCACCAAAGGGTTCGGATCGTTGCGGCGAAGACACCAGGTCGCGGGGGATCTTCCTTCGAGCTCGTTCACGATGAAAGTCGAAAAGTAGCGAGCGGCATGTTCGCGTCCACGGAGAACACAGAGGAGATCGCTTTCGTCGAGACGGACGTAGTCGCCAAGTTGGATGTCGAAGATACCTGTCGCGGCCTCGCTGGGGGCATAACGAGAAAGATCGTACATGGCTGAGGGCAAGAGGAGCGGGGCATCGATGTCTCTGGCGAGCTTGATGACCTCTCTGCGGGCGAAGACGGTGGTGAGTCGGTGAATGCGATGACAAAAGATCACGGACACGGGATGGGGCAGCTTGGGACGTGGGGCATATGCACCGTCGGGGGTGATCAGGTTACATTCACGGGCCTCCCACTGAATGAGAGACTGGGGCCAGGATGCGGAGAGGGTAGAGAGGATGTCATGGCGGATGCGGTGGACCTTGTAAGTGGTGAGGATGCGGAGGAGACTGGCGACTGTTGGGAAGCCGGGCTGATCGTAGGAGATAAAGGAGCTAGAAAATGTCAAGGTGCGAGGGGGAGAGGAGGAGAGGAGGATGACACGGACATGCCGTCGTAGAGGGCCTGCAGTAGATGGGCGATACTGCGGGAGGAGTCAGGCAGACGGAGGACGGGACGATCGTCGATGGCGGTGTCGGTGTCGGTGTTGGGTGAATCGAGGAGGTCGCGGAGGACGGAAGAGTGACGGATGAGAAGACCGCGGTGTACTACAAAGTAATCAGAGCCAGCGAGAACGACGACGTTACCGTCAGCAAAGGAAAGATCGGCGTGTCGGGTGAGGGTCATGGTCAACCGCGCGTGGGAATATTCGACCCCGACCCCCCCTTCAAATTGCCCTCGTCTCGTCAGTTTCAACACGCGTCATCTTTCTTTTTCTCTTCCTCATCGTTCTACATGTCTGACTCAACATCTGCTGCTCTCCGTCTCATCCCAGGTGCACCACCCCCTGTAGCTCTCTCAAAATCACAGAAGAAAAAACGCAGGATAGGAAACAAGAGCAAAACACCAGGCTCACCTGCAGAAGGCTCTGTCACCCTCCCCGACGTCCCCGACGCTCCTCCCGTCGATAGGGCCCCCAACGAGTCCGATCTCAAGGAGGAAAATGTCGCTCCAGAGCTGCCCGCAGCTTCCGAAGCCCCCACACAAGATGACCTCAATCCCAAATCTAGCCCTGTTGTCGAGCTCATGCAAAAGCGTATGCGCGCTCTGAACAAGAAAATCGTATGATTCTTTCGTACCCTCCCTTTATCAATACCTTGCCCAGCTGACCCGAACAACAGTCCCGCATCGCAAGCTACGCGACAACTGACCATGAAAAACTCAATGACGACCAAAAGCGCACTCTCAAAACTCTTCCTTCTCTCGAGGCTATCTACAAAGAACTTGAGGAAGTCAAGAAATCAATAGAGGTGTGTATCCTTGCGGATGTGAGCACCACCACCGTGTAAGCTATACCCTTTTAGGTACACGAGGTCGAGGTATCTCGTGATCAAGCAATAAAGCGTGCCGAGATGGAACGCGCAGAGTCACTCAAAATCCAAGGGGCCGTTTCCTCCACGAAGGCAAGCCTACTTTCAACTCGATACTCTGCATTATCTCACAGTCCTTGCAGGAATCCTGCGCTTCAAGGATTTCTTCAGTACTGACACTCCTTCGTTTACACTCCGTGCTCGCAAACGGTGATGTTCCTCCAGTGGTACTCGACTTCGATGAAAGTGAAGGCTCAGCCATCTTCAAAGTACAAGATGTACTCCTGGGAGAGGAAAATGATACCAAAACCACCTTTATTTCTGGTTTCTTGTCCGGAGAGGGCGAGTTCAATGGCGTTTCGTGTAAGTTGATAGTTTTCAAGGTCACGAGACCAGTTAACCCTCGCTCCAGTTACTCGATTGTTAAGTATCGCACACTCCTTCGTCAATCCACCACGCGAGCCTACTCCTCTACCAGCCGAGCCAGAGCAAGTTGAAGCTGACGCTGACGCTGAAACTGAAACTCAAACTGCACCTGCGGATGAGCCAGTGGCAGGTATCCCAGATTCTTTGAATGCCTCTAGTAGTAGCTTCCGTTTCATGCAAGCGAGCGAGTTGGAGATGGCATCATTCGAAAACGGCGCCGAATGGATAGACAAGTCTGATGTAGAACCCAATGATGCTTCCGATGAACAACCCCAAGTCGCTGAAGTTGCCTCCGTCGAAACCGTAGAAGTCAGCATCTCATTCTTATGCCTAATGCATGCGACTAACAACCAGTCCGCAGGCGATTTCAACTCAACCG
>JBBPLX010000949.1:0-13110 GCA_038090015.1 Leccinellum albellum
AAAGATTTCTCATTCATGAACGACAAGTCCCAGGAATTCAACTTTGCGAGCAGCAAAAGTACATTTTTCGAGTTTGAGGTAAAGTTTATGTTCCTGAAAGTGTTTCAGTACTTTGTGAATGAGGGACCAGTGGAGTTCTAGGTCATTGCTACAATGAATAAGGAAGTTGTTGATATAGATGATGAGCCATCCTTTGGCAAGGAAATCAGCAAAGATGTGGTGTATAAGGGCTTGAAAGGTGGCAGGAGCATTGCAGAATCTGAAAAACATGACATTAGGTTTGAAGAGGCTGTCAGGGGTGATAAAAGCAGCTTTCCAGCAGTCTTCGGGTCGGATAAGAACATTATTATATCCCTAATGAATGTCAAGTTTGGTGAAGATGGAGGAGGTTTTGAGTTTATTGATGAGATCAGGGATACACGGGAGAGGGTAGGCGTTCTTGATAGTGTGTTCATTAAGATATCAATAGTCCTGGCAAGGGTGGAGGGAATCGTCTTTCTTTGGTACAAAGAAAAAGGGAGATGCTTGGGGAGATTGAGAGTGGGAGATGTGACTATTGTCTAGGTTGTCTTTAATGAAGTCGGAACAGACCTTGCATTCTTTTGGGTTAAGGGAGTAGGTCTTGGCAACCTTTGGAATGAAGAAATCTTTTAGTTCGATCATGTGATCAATTTCGTGGGTAGGGAGAAGTTCATTGATGGGAGGTTTGGCAAACACATCCTTAAACTCTGATAGCTGTGGGGGATGGGATATGGTAGGTTTTTCAGCAGCAATGGTGGCTTCAGTAGAGATAGTGGTTTTTCAGAGGGCAAGGGGGAGGAGGCCAAAAGTAACATCCAGGCACTTATGGTAAGGTCGTTTTTCGAGGTACTAGATAAGATATCGTTGTTCAGTGATTTCCTCTGAATCGTTGAGGGAAAGAAGAGAGGGGAGGTTGATCCTACCTGTAGCCCAGTCAATTCAAGGATTAAACTTCTGGAGCCAGGAGAGGCCTAGGATGATGTCTTCCTTTTCACAGTCGATTACGAATAGCTTCAAGGGAGAGAAGAAGTCTTTAATAGCAATGGTGATGGAGGTGAGAGATTGGATGACTCCATTTTGATTTGGGGTTCCATCCACATTGGAGGCAGCAAGAGGTTTGGTGAGACAAGTGATAGGGAGAGAGTATTTTGATATGAGCCATTGATCAATGAAGTTTCCAGAGGCTCCACTGTCAATAAGGGCTTTTGCTTCAATGATTTCAGACAGACTGGATAGTGAAACAGGAATGACAATTGATTTTGCAGGAGGGGTGGTACAGATTACAGGAGCCAGTCATAATGGAGAAGGAGAGTAAGACATCATACTAACCCTCCATTTCAAAAATTCTCAGTGGGGGCAGTTTCTTCTACCGCAGCAACAGCAATAGTTGGTTCTTCTTCGATAGGAGGCTCAACAGGATCCTCATAGACCATCCTAAGAACTTTCAAAATTTCTTCCTTTGAGACATTCCTAGCAGTAGTTATTTCATTTAGATACTGCTCTAGGGCAGAGGACTGAGGGTGACAAGGAAGGGGAGTAGGGGTCGAAGAAGTTTGAGGGGTGGGGGTGTATTGGGTGGGAGCTTGACAAGGGGTTCTGTGATTGTCGAGATGGGGGTGTTTCGACATGTGGCAGCCAACTTTGTGACAAATGAAGCAGTGATTTTCATGCATGTGGCAAGCATGGTCGATGGGGAACATCCTGATGGCATCAACATCCATAGTGTTAGGGTCATATGGGTGAGAGAAATTCCCTTTTCCTCCAGAGAGGATGTCATCGATCCATCGTTGTTGGGCATGGTACTTAGAGGCCTGAGTGATCCATTCCTTGGCCATGGTTAGTTGTATTTGCTGGGAGAGGATCATTCTAACCAGGTTATGGTCTATCCCAGAAGCCAGTATATCAAGGAGGGTTTCATTGTCGGTGATGCCAGCCCATCTGGCGAGTAGGTGAAACTTGGAGACGTATTTCTGGAATCTGTGTTTCTTCAAGTTGTCACAAAAATTCTATTTAAGAGTGCGAAGGGAGCAACATGCTTTGGAGGCAATGTTATAGGGAAAAAAAGGTAGTGGTAAAGTCTTCGACAAATTTGTTGAAGGTTATGTCAGCAGCAGAGGTGGTGTCAATTTTTTTGAACCATGCTTCAGCAAAAGGGATTCTGTTTCCCTTGGTCATCTTATTTAGCATCATGAGGACTTTCTTTCCTTCATTGGTATATAGGGATCAGAAGCAGTCAAAGAGGTGAGTTTATCAAAAATGGCAATATTGAGGGAATTTATGAAAAGGAAGTCGGGGAGAAGAGTAATGTCGAGGTTATCGGAAGAAGTGTCTACATTGTGGCAACAAGAAAGAGCATCAGCAGGAGCCATGGCAGAGGCAGGGAGGTGAGTAAAGTAGAGGTCAAAGTCTTGTAAAAAGAATTGCCAACAGGCGTGACAACGAGATAATTTGTGAGGTGGGCAGAAATAAGTGAGGTTCTTGTGGTCAGTAAGGATAGTGATGGGATGACCAGTTCCTTGAAGATAGTGGCACCATTCTTCAAGGGCATGGATGACGGTGAGGAGTTCCCAATCATAGATATCGTAGTTCCACTCGGTGGAGGAGAATGTGTGAGAGAGATGGGCGCAGGAATGAAGGTCACCATTGCTGTCAGGTTGCATTAGTATGGCGCCCAAGGCAGTAAGGAAGGCGTCCATCATGACCGTGAAGGGACGGGAGATGTCCAGCATGGAAAGAACTGGATGGACGAGGAAGGCAGATTGGAGGGAGTGGAAGGCAGTGTCACAAGAGGGAGTCCAATTCCATATGAGGTCTTTCTTGGTGAGATTTATGAGGGGACGAGCAATGGAGGAGAAATTGGGAATAAACTTCCGATAGAAATTATAGAATCCAAGGAAGGAGCGAACGGCTTTGACAGAGCAAGGAGGGGACCAGTTCTCAATGGCGGAGAGTTTAGTGGGGTCCATAGAGATCTCTTGTTCGCAAATAACAAGTCCGAGGAATTCTACTTCTCAAGCAGCAAACATGCACTTCTCAAGTTTGAGGTAAAGCTTATGTTCCTGAAATCATTAAAGGACCTTGCGAACTAGGGACCAGTGAAGTTCCATGTCATTGCCACTGTGAAGCATCATTTATTTTAAAGTAGGCTTTCATCACCAATAACCAGTGATTTGCATCAGTGCTGTTCCCAGAAAAATCATTGGGCAATCCAGCTTTCAGTTCAGAGGGCATCCTTGGCGCAGGGGCAGGAGCAGGAGCAGGAGCAGGAGGGGAAGGTGGACGGGACAGAAGTGTGGGTGGTAAGTTTGTTTGCAGTGGCTCAAACTCGTGGTTCAAGTTGTTTATTTGCTTCCTGGAGGTGAGCTAGTCTTTCTCTCTCAGTAGCAGGATGGGAAATCGGGAGGTTGAAAGGGAAGTGAGATGGAGGAGGTTGGCTGGTAGAAGAGTTAAAGATTATCCAATGAGATTGGTCTTCATTGGGGAAGGAAGCATGGAATCATCCAGAGGAGGAGGAAATGGTGGGCGGTCTACTAGCCAACAGGAGGCAAGGGATGAGCTAGTTCTTTTGTTATGTGAGAGCATTCTCTCGTACTACTAACAGCAGTCTTCTTGACTATACCTGCATGATAAGGTGTTGTCGGGGCTCACAAGGTATATGCCACAAGGCAATGTTGAGGATCTCACAGAGAGTCACATCAGATATTCCAAGGGTTTGAAGTTGTAGGCAAATGGCAATGCCTATGGAGGACTTTGAAAGGGGTCTCGCTTGCAAGTGGAGGCAGAAGGAATTAGAATGCTACAATTGCGCAGAACTAGCTAAGGGACACCATCATACTACAAGGGTATTTATATCATAAGGTAAGGTGCACAGACTATGCTATGTTCATAGTGGTGAAAGAGAGACAGACATAAAGGGAAAGGGATGCATAATACTGTTACAGAGGAAGACACAAAAGGAAAAGAACAGCAGTGAATCGTGAAAGAAGAATCACAAAGGGTCATCAATGACAAAGGCATCTTCTCCAACAAGGTGAATGGAAAAACGGACACAGCATAATGTATAAGTAAGTTCAATGGAAGGAATACCCTCAAGTTCAATCTGAATCATAACATCACCTTATATAATGCCTTCATTTATACCTCTCAACTAGGCTCCATTACTGAAAAGTTGGCTGAGTCGTCTGATGCTGACACTGCCTTCCTCACAGAACAAATTTGCCAGGTCAGGGTCTTAGCAGACAGTAGAATCCTCTCTGCTCTCTATCAGTTAGGCCTGCTTGATTTCATTGAGGATATAGAGAGAATGCTGGATTGGACCATACCAGATCTTCAAGGTCTTTACCAATAGTATAGAACTTTTGTTCCCAAAATCCATGAAGGCTCACTTGACAGTTAATGTATCCCAAGTCAAACCTTATATAGAACCATTGCCAGAACAATCCATAGTATGTCCTGGACCTGTCTCTGTCAACGATGAAGGATTGGAAGAATATGAAGTTGAATACATAGTCAACTCTTGCCCTATAGATTGTGGATTCCAATACCTGGTGCATTGAAAAGGATACCAGGAGTCTGATCAAACTTGGGAGCCAGCTTCTGGATCAAAGAAAGTACAGCATGCTATAGACAAATTCCATAGGCAGAAACCATCTGCACCTAGACATCTGAAAATGGCACATACTTTATTTGATTTGCTTTTTTTAATGCCAGTCATCAACTTCACTTCCACTACCACCCTGCATGATCTGGAATCTCAGGCATAGTTGGGGGGTAATATTACATTCCTAGATTAGACACCTAACTTTTTACTTTCATTTCATCTTTCCTCAATCACATGATCTGCTTAGTTAGTCATCACTTGATCAGTCATGTGATGTCACATGAGCTTATCACTTATCTATGACATCATCCTAGACTAATACATATTACTAATTCTCTCACACTTGTGAGAATACTTTAGCCATATACACATAATAGGTTATACCTTAGTTATTAGTGTACCTGAAGTTTGAGTCAAGGTACCTAAAGCATTGTTTGCTGAAGGTCACCTTCACCCAATGGAATAGGTCATGCCACAGATGCAGTGCTAGCAGTGGCTCAGCCAATGGTAGGGAGCAGATGAGTACTCACACCTTGCCCTGGTTCCTCCAAGGGAATATAGTCAATCCTGTGAAGTGAATGGATTGGAATGAGCAGTGTGAGGATAGGGTCCAGCAGGCTGCAATGTGGACATAAGGCAATTGCAGAATATGACAGCATCTACTTCCTCTTTCAAACTTTCATAACAACAAGAGTGGTGACTCCTGTGCCAGGTCAGATGAACCCAATAGGTCAGACAGACTTCTGCCATCCCTTCCTCTCTGCTCATCCCCTTCCTGCCACACAGATTCATATGCATTGTTTACTGGAGATACAACAGCATGTACTCCCTCTCCCAAACTTTTATGACAACAAGAGTGGTGACTCCCATACCAGGTCAGATGAATCCAATAGATCAGACTTCTGTTGTCCCTTCTTCTCTGCTCATCCCCATCCTGCTACACAGATTTGCATGTATTGCTTGCTGCAGATATGACAGCATCTGCTTCCTCTTCTAAACTTTCGTCATCCAACAACAAGAGTGCACCAGGTCAGATAAACCCAATAGGTTAGACACAACTATTTCTGCCATCCCTTCCTCTTCCTCTGTCCTTCTTGCTTCTGTTGCACAGATTTGCATGTGTTACTTAATCATTATTCAAGATCCCTCAATCATCATCAGCAAGTCACATGTTAATGAGATTTGCAATAAAAGTGGTGCTTATGTCATAGTTTCAGAGAGCATTTCCAGGGATCCAGAACTTAGAAAGGATTCTCAAGGTTAGTGGGCTGCTTGACATGATGTTGAGGGCAAGTGTATGTTGTATATTAGTTTCATTTTTCCACTGCTCTGCTCACATCTTTCCTCAATTTCAAGTGCAGGAATACTTGATCAAAACAGTATGTGTTTGATATGGTGGGGATGAGAATGGACAGCAAGGGGTAATTGCATGTACTTAGTTACCAACTGATATATTGTATTGAACCACACTCATTGTTGGTGTTGTCAAGTAATGTGTGGTGGCATTGTGTCCTGACTCAAGCTGACTATGAGTTGACTAGGACAACTTAAGCTGCATAGTTACAGCCACAGTAGCTGTAAAGTCATAGCCTGGCTTCCCAGCATCTAAAACATAGTTGGCTATGGCTATAACTGGCTTGAAGCCAAAGTTGCAACAATACTACTCAGATCTGATCTGCATGAAACTCTGCTATCACATTTAGAATGTAGCTCAACAAATTTGGCCTTTACTGCATATATAATTCATACTCACTACCCACATATGATCTACATGACCCATGTGCCATCCAGCAGTCATGCTCACATCCACCATTGGCTATCCTAGCCACTAAACAAACAAATTTGTATCACCCATATCCCAATTGAAGCTCATTACAACTAGGCCAGTGGTATTGGAATCAAGGCCCCCAAAAGTCACAAATGAGCTTCAAGGAGCTTTTGCATGTCATTGGCGATGAATCCTGTTGGCCAGAGAATGTGAGAACTATGAATTGGAAGGCTGTAGATCACTAGCTTGGAGGGAGAATGCTTACAGATGAGGAAGAGTAGGTAGATGAAGATGAAGAAAATAAGGAATGGCACAAGTCCACTATCTGCCTTTCCATCCCCTTTCTATCCTGCTGCCCCAATCCTGGACTGTTCAACTACTCAGCTACTTTCTATCATTGAAGCCTAATTTCCATCATTTGAGAAAAGCTCTCAGATCTATCACACTATTGACTATGTTAACATTATATATGAGCTTTGATGGCATCCTCCTCACAAGGATCAGGAGAGCTGAGTCTATGGCAACCTTTTCACATCCAATGCCTTTCTCCAGGTCCACTGCAAACTGCAAGACTCCCTTCCAGAACCAGATTGTAACCTATCTCAAGTTGTTGTGGCCCTCATGTTTGTGTCAGATGCTATCCAACTCTCCACTGTTGGCAGTGTGAAATTGTGGCCTTTGTATATGTGCTTCAGTAATGAATCCAAATATGCTTGAAGCCAACCCAATAATGGCCTATGCATGCACATGGCTTACTTCAAGTTGGTGAGTTCCATCTCTCATGTCTGTAGTGTTGTGAATCAAGTATTGACTTTGTTACAGCTCCCTGATGACTTGAAGGATTTTGTCACAGGGCATGCAGGAGGTAAGCATTATAGTGATGCATTTTATACTCATTGCCATCAGAAGTTTTTCCATGAACAATGGAAAATACTCTTAGACAAGGATTTCATCTATGCCTATGAGCATGGAATAGTCATTATGTGCTATGATGGGATTGTGCAGCAGTTTTACCCAAGGATCTTCACATACTCTGCAGATTATCCAGAAAAGCAAGTCCCTTCCATGTATTTAACTTAAGAAGGTTAACTCTAATCGATCCCAGAATTCTTATCACATACATAAGAAACCTCAGCAGATGCTCTTGTCTCTGCTGTTGGTTCCAAAGGACCATGTGGAACTGGTGGGCATGGAGATTGACATGATGTAGAGGACACTTTTGACTCGAGTTAACACATTGGAGCATTGCAAGCAAGTTTCCAAGTCAAGAGAACTTATATATAAAGACAACTATGCTGTTAATTCGGTTCTCGTGAAAGAGCTCTTAAAGTCAGAATCACTTATCCCAATAGCAGTGAGTTGATTCATGTCCTTTCACTGTCATAGACTCAGACCTAACATGTTATCATAGAATGCATTTTTGGAGCAGCTCAGCCATCGGATTTCAACTTCTTCTTAATCCTTGTAGTTGATCTTCTGCATGAATTTGAGCTTGGTGTCTGAAAGGCAGTTTTTATCCACTTACTCAAGATGCTGGACAGCATGCATAAGAACAAGATAGATGAGCTTGATCAGTGGTAAGTGACCTTGTGATGCATTCAGGACTCTCAAGTATTTACAATTGGCAAGCTTTCAGCAGGTCCCTGTCTTTGAGTGAGATACTATTTGAAGGTTTTCATGCAACACATCCAAGCTGAAGCAAATGGCAGCTTGAAACTATGAAGATATTTTACAGTTACAATTCTCCCTGAAAATACTCAAATATCTCATATTCCACCACCTTTCACATCTAGTGTTCTATGCCTATTTTCCAAGGCCTATTCCCAGAACCCCATGATATCACCATTCAACAATTTCTTTGTTCCCTTATTCATTGGCATGCCTTTGCAAAGCTTTGAATCCATACAGACACCACCCTAGATGTCCGTAAAAGGGCAACCCATGTACTAGGAGATTATCTGCATACTTCTGTCTTAGAAACTTGTCATCACTGCACAACCAAAGAATTACTGAGGGAAACTGAAGCCCACCATCACCATCAAGTTCAATTATGACTGATACATCACCATTTCAACTCTGCCTGCAAACTGAAGACACTGAATTTGCAGACATACAAAGTGCACATATTAGGTGACTATGTGTCTCAGATCCATCTCTATGGCACCACAGACTTGTATTCTACATAGGTGGTAAGTCTGAGTCCAATGGCACAAGTCTATTAGGGTTTGTAAAGCTGATATCATATCTGATCTTACTATGGAGAGCAGGAACACAAGGTTGGCAAGAAGAGGTTCATTTGGACAAGTCACAAAAATTTCATACCTCAATTAGCCCAAATTGAAAGACAGCAAACCTGGATCTGCACTATTCATGTGAGGACCATTACAAAGATGATAAAAAGTCTGTGCAGATCTTAGAGGGAATATCCCCTAGACTGAGGCTGAGAAGTGGTGGGGGAGGTGATATGTCTATTCCCAAAAGGGACTCTAAGTGAGGGAAAGAGAAGACAGAAGGTCCAAAATGAAGTTCCCAACAGTCCAGTGCTAGTTCGATGCAGGTGGAACCTAGATGAGATGTTTCTGGAAGGCTGAAACAAGTTGGCATAGTTAATGGATTGTTGAATAGTCGTCAAAGAAGTAGACAGTAGTGGTAGATAGTAACAGTAGATGGTGGGTGGTATTATGAAGCAAATGTGAGCAAAATGGAAGCTGTTTTTCATAAGTCTAGTTATATTCTTTTATAGTCCAGGCATTCCTGAGACTTGAAATAAGAAAAGGGCATATGAAATGCATGCATAAAGACCAAAAGGAGATCATAAGTTTGTAAGAAATGAAAGGTTATTCCTGAGAATGGCAACAGTAAAACAAAAACATTTGAGATCTGGATCAGATCAACCATACTTGATGTAAATAAGAAAAAGGAGGACCGGGAGTGTAACAACAAAAGAATATGAGTTTGAAAAGAGTTATATGAACGCAAAACATATGAATAAGACTGAAAGTGATTACACCAGTCCAATGGAATGCAAACTGATGGGTGACCAGAGGTCTGATGTACCAGTCTACCATAGAAGGGACTGGACAAGATAGAGAGTGCTCAGAGAAGATAGGAAATGAGTAGGAGGGCCTAGAAGATATCAAAATAGAGGCATATCAACATAGAGACATGCCAGTCTCTACATCTGCAGGAGACTTAGGATCTGACTGTCCTTAGTTGTGTCCATATGCTTAGTCAGCATAATGCAGTGGAGTTTGGAATTTGTGGTTGATGCATTCTGGATGATAGGGAGGAACTTGAGAAGGAGAAAGATGGCTTGGCAGAAGAACTTCATGAACATGATGGTCAGTGCCTCAGTTAGTTGTTCTCATGTGGCTTATAACATCTCCAATAGAATGCTCTCGAGATCACAACTGGCAAGTAGTGGCCATGGACCTTCAGCTTGACACCAACATTGATGACAATATTCTGGCAGTCATCAAGAAGGTGGAGAAGACCCAAAAGGAATAGGAGGCAAGGGAGCAAGCTGCAGTGGCTCAGACAGAGCAAGACTTATTCCCAACACAGGGGACAGTGATGGACACAGGGGAGATGAGGCAAGAGCTGGAGGCAATGGAGCAGGACAAGGTGGTAGTGCCAGCAGTGGAGAAGGGCACAGTGTCATTGGAGACACAGTCCATTGCATCATTAGTCCAGAAGGTATGTCACAAGTATTGTTTGAATCTGACTGATACACTAATAATATGCTTAGAGGATATGTGAGGATAAGAATAAGGAGGACAAAGACAGTGCTCTAGCACTGAAGAAAAAGGTGGTCCTGTCCACCCCAGTCCAAGAGGAGGCCATGCCTGAGCTGTGCGACTCCTACAAGAAGGCAGAAGCTACTGTGGAGTGCTGGGCTACAAAGGGGGTGGTGTGCACTCACTGCAACTGGCTGAAAAGCAAGTGTAGCTGGGTATCTGGTAGCCATGGGCTGAGGAAGCAGGCTCAGGTGGAGGTGGTGATCCCAGCAGCAAAAGGTAAGTCAATGTCAGTCAGGGCATGACCAGGCTAATGATTAACCAGGAGCCAAACTGATAAGGGCAGCCATGAGGGCAGCATCCAGCAAGAGGGTGCTGTCCCTGATTGAGATTGAGGAGGACAAAGAGGAGGAGATGGAGCTGGTCAAGATAAGGGGGAAGGGAAAAGAGCAGGCTGTGGTGAAGAAGCTGTCCAGGCATGCAGTGTATTACTGCAAGTGGGACCAGATCTCATGGAAGATGAATGTGCTCCATGTGTATCTTTTCCAGATCCAGGCCAGTCACCATGCCCTGGACATTGAGCATGAGCAGATGCTGGCTTAGTTAAATGAGCACTGGCTGTCACTGGAAGAGCTTGATTCATTTGAGTAAGTAGCATAATCCATCTGTCCATCTTGCCATAGAATAGTCAAATGTGAATGTGTGTTTCCAGTCAAAATAACAGACAAAGAAAGGCAAAAGGAAAAGGCAAAAGAAATCATCAAAAGATATCAGTAAACATAAATTGGGTATATGTGGGGTTCAGCCTGACTTTTCTTCATTGGTCATCTGTCAGCATCTATATCTTCCAGTGATCCTTTAGACTTTGTTGATATTGTAAGGTAAGCAGTCTATCAGTAAGAAGGGGCATATGGTCTTAGCATGTGGGTGAAATGAAATGAGTACAGTGGGATATACATAGTGAGATGCAAGAGTGAAAAGAGAAACTGACTGTTTTTAAGTTTTTATAGAGGTTTTTTTTATTGATGTTTTTGTCTCTGAGTTTTGTATGAGACAGTGTAGAGAGCCACAGCTCTCTAGGTTGGTATAAGGGCTAAGTAGGATCATTGGAGCATTCACAGACTCGTCCCATCCTATCCCAAGTCAATCTGTCCCATCCTGTCCATATCCATAAGTACTGTAAGTCATTCCGCCCTTCAGTCTCATCGGTGTTGCCCTGGACCGGGCTTTTCCATACATGTTCACTGCCGGACTCATTAATATCTACAATACAAGTTGTTCTCGCTGCCTATCATTCATTAACATTCATTTTGGACTATTTTTACCTGTCTTCTTGTTACTTGCTTCTTGCGCTTCTTTATTCTTCTGAAACATATAATCATTTGTCATTGCCTCGGTTTACACCAGGCATCCTTATATCTGCCTTTGGGCCATCTTGCAATACATCTTTCATCTCATGTCCCAGTCGTCTGATCACTCATCGCCTCGTCGTTTTCATACTTGTTGTTGTTGTGCTCATTGCCAATGAACTCATTCCATTCTGCCTCATCGTCATCTCATTCTGGTTAGTGGCCTTGCACACAGCAGGCACTAATACCTCATCTCATTCTCGTCACATTTAGTTCCATCTTGTCCTTACTGGTCATACTGTCTGACCGTCTCGTCTCAACCCATCCATTCCTCGTTAAGTAGCTGTTGTATTCGTCATCGACACTAACTAGTCTCCTTGTCCACACCTTGTTCCACACATTATTTGCTTTCTTATTCCATCTTCCCTTCTTTTACTCACAGTCTGACACACGGTCCACCCTCTTTTGATTTCATTCTGCACCGGACCACCTCCGGAGCGCTGCCTGGGTAGCTACTGATGCCCAGACTACATTGTCCATCCTCTGCTGAGCCTATGGGACCCCTTGGACGAACACCTCACATACCCTGTCGACCCAGACAGCATCTTTACAACTGGAGCCCACTGTGAGGGGTTCTTTCACACAGGAAATGCAGAGAAGTCTTCGACCTACTGCTCAAAGGCAGGAACGTGATAACATTCTAGCCTACTTTCACGATCTAGCCATTGCCGAGGACTCATTGCTCCTCAGTATTGTTTCATCTCCTGACACTAATCATAATAGGTCAGATCTTCCCGATCCCTACCCAAATGGGATGCCTTCTCTCACAGATTCTCTGTCCGACTACTTCACCCCGGCTGAACTGGAAACACCCGCTCCCGCAAACCCTATCTCAGCATCTCGCCCAGTTACCCCTGACAACGCTTCCGTCCTTGCAGAATCATTAAGTGTCAGCGGCTTCATGCCGGGCACATTCCGACATTCAACGCCACAGAATCCTAGGCCCAGATTCTTGTCGGATTTAGATCCTTATTGTCCACTTTCTCCCTTGTCCTCATTGGCTCCGTCGCCACCGCTGTCCTCTCCCTCAGAATCCTTGCCTTGTCTTTCATATCTACTTTGCCCCTCAACTCCATCGACACCAAATTTTTCACCACCACCTCTGTACGATTGTCTTTTGCCTCTCTTGCTCATCCTAGTTCTCCCTCGTTTGTTATCAGTCACACCGTCACCATCTAACTCTGTTCCATTACTGCCTGCATACATTCCGTTACCACCCAGTCCAGTTCCGTTACCACCCAATCCTCTTCCATTTCCACCCAATCCAGTTCCATTACCAGTCAACTCTCTCCCATTCCCACCAAATCCAGTTCCGCCACCACCTTGTCCTATATTTAGACCACCAATGGCTCAACCACTTCTGCTCCGTGGCTCCTCCAAGGCCTCTGCATCAGGAAAAACCTCCTACTGATAATTTACAAAAATACCAGGTATTTTCAGAAATTCCTAGATAATATCAGATAATACTTGTATTTCACTAATTCATAGTATTATTGAGGATGTTTTAGCCCCCCCTGATAATGATCTGAAATATCAAGCATTTTTTAAGTATTTTCAGGTAATTCCAGTAAAAGA
>JBBPLX010000950.1:0-13103 GCA_038090015.1 Leccinellum albellum
CTGTCTTCAGCCCACGGGTCATCCTCCCATTCTTCGTCAATATCGTCAGAGCTCTCCTCTACTGTTGGCATATCTCGGGATATCTGTTCGTAGGACAGAAGCTTGTCGCGACGATGGAGGAGGATGGCACGCAGGTAGCAGAGTTGTGCGTCCTCTGGAGCATCGTTGAAATATAATGAGAGCACTTGATTGTGCACACCGGCATCGGGAGTGTGGACATGAGGCGCGGCTTGGGCTCTATGGACGGCCGAGTCGGTGTGAGCGATTCCTAGCTCGAGAAGGGAGCGTTGTACGTCGACGTTATCCACGAGCCTGTCGACACAGGCGGCCACGACCCAGAGGTCATCGTCGACGGTGGAGAGGATATCCTGGATATTTTCGGGGGTAACATCATGGTCCTGGATGTTTTGCCAGCGTGTATGAGGCTGCACTTGGGCCATGCTGGTAGTTGACATAGCAGGTGGGTGACCACGCACACTATTCAAACAACATTACTTGTAATTGTATTTAATTAAGCAAAGTCGACTCTACTTTTCAACTAACCGAAAAGATTGGTGGTATCGCGCATACGCGGACAGTCTACGTGATGGGGTCCATACATATCTCCCATTACCAAAGCAAGGAGTTACAGCCGACGACCAGCGTGGCAGACAAGGCAGTTCAGAAGAGCGTTTCCTGGGAAGCAAGTTAGCATTTGAGAGAAGGAAAAAGATGATGAATGAACCTCATCTCGCAGATATTCTCCAATGTCTCTGGTGGAGAGAATGAGTAAAAATGTCGAGACAGCCGAGCAGGGAGAGACGTACGCTTGATGAAATACAACAATAGCTGTAGGATCTAATTTGCGCGTATCGATGGTCGACCGGGCAGTCACACCGAATCCCTGAGGATAGAATCGGCTCGCATGTGAGGAGGAAAAGAGAAATAAAAAGAAGTACAAGTGGGACATCATTCATGCTGAATACGACTACGCCTTGATGCTCAGGAGTATCTTCTGTTATTCGACCAAGGTGCGCCTTGAGGACATGATTGCCGTACAGGAAAGGCATTTCGCCATTAGGCTTAATCCAGACCTGGGGAAAGACGTCAGAGGATAATGTGAAGTGAATGGTGAATGTACCTTATATTTTGCATACTGGGCGATATGATCGAGAGCCGTGACATGTAGTTTAAATTTGCCGGACTTGCTGAATTTTCCAAAGCAAGTGCCGAGGCTGACGAGGTTGGGCCGAGCGACAGATATGCTTAGACGCATGGATGATTCGGAGACATAGTAGACCTTGTCTTTCTGTAGCCGGAAGCAGTAGGGCTCGTCCTTGCGATCGATGAGCTGTATGAGGTCCTTGCCCTGTAGACGGGGTTGGTAGTGAACGGACTGTAATGGATTGGACGTACGATGTAGTTTGCGAGTTTCGTGAACACTGCCTTGCTTTCGTCTTCGGTGAGCGGACGCATCGTGGTGGTTTTGCAAGTTGCTCGTCGTCTCGATCGTATGTATGTGAATATTATAATGTCTTCTCTATAGAGGCAACCGTCACGCGTCACGGGCGATCGGTTGCTAACTTTCTGTACAACCATCACACGTCAGGAGCCAAATGTCGCGAAGAGAGTATCAAGGAGCAGTGTTCACTAGAGACAGGTTATTTCAAGGAAGATTTTCGAGCAGTCTCGAG
Organism: Leccinellum albellum; assembly: GCA_038090015.1. Taxonomy (NCBI): domain Eukaryota; kingdom Fungi; phylum Basidiomycota; class Agaricomycetes; order Boletales; family Boletaceae; genus Leccinellum; species Leccinellum albellum. Next base: position 1,674 of record JBBPLX010000950.1, read on the forward strand.
AAACGAGCTCTGAGGAAGGCCTTGAATTGTCTTAACCCTAACCTTACTTACATACGATCAAGTGAGGGGTCCAGTTACTAACTTGGAAATCCAGCCGAATTGGCTGCCGGTGCCACCTGTCACCTGTCACGCACCACCCCCCGTTGCCTCCATACTCGACTACTACTACAACACGCCATGCCACTTCCCCTACCCCCCTCCTTCTCCTCCTTCCCCGAAATCGACCCTGGTTCAAGTAGCAGAATATCATCACCCGCCCGAAACGACTCTGCTCATCCTCACGACCGTCGGGATCGCCCGACCGACTCAGCTAAGAAAGACAAGTCCGGAAAACGAAGTCACGGAGAAAAGGATAGAAAACGGGAAAAGCATCCCCCTACACCCGATGACTGGCGCACTAACGAAAGTGTCGTTGACACACGACTTGATGACGAAAAGGTCAAGGCCAACGACAATCGACTCCGCCTCGAGCAGCATGCACAGGAACGTGACCGATGGGTTCCACATTCCCTTTTTTACTCGGATCGTAAGGGCGACACTCTCAACCTAACCTATGGTTGCCTACACACCGGCGACATACCAAAATACCGCCCTGTAGCCCGTGAGCAATCAACCATCATGCACCCGAGTCGCTAATCATGGACAAGACGGCAAGCATATCCTGGGTCTTAGCAAAGCATGGACCGTCTATCATAAAGCCGGGGAAGGCGTTCAAGTCATCCTTGGACAGCGCAAGGTATCGTGTTTCATCTCAACGGCGAACCCTCGGCTCAGATTCAACATAGCAGCCTTCTCTCGCCCATCCCAGCTCAAGTGCCCTCCTCGCCGCACCTTCTCGGCGTCTAGCCCCCTCCGTCGATAACTACAAGTACAAAGAGGTCGACGGATTCTTGCGTGTCACATCCCATTCCGGTCAAAGTTTCGATCCGCTCCGGCCAATTTACAGGGGTGACGCAACTTCTGATTCTGAACTTTCGGCGTCCCATGCAGGTGGAGAAAGTTCAGATGACGACCAGGCGCCAACTCTCACCCCTCATCAGCTAGCAATCAAAGCCCTCGAAAAATGTCTCGATACTGATCCGTCCTCCGTGCAAACATGGCTATCCTTGATTACCCAGTCTCTTTCCGTCGTTCCACTAACTTCTAGAAATGCCAATCAAATTCGGTCCGAGATAACTCTCTCGATCCTTTTGCGTGCCAGGGAAGCTCATCCTTCTAATCTTCGCTCGTCTACTCTCTTGCTCAAATACCTTCGTGCGGGCGAAGAGCTATGGAAACAAACCGAACTCGTAGCCGAATGGGAGGATGCTTTGAAGTTGGGTGGCATCGATATCTGGATGGAGTGGCTTGAGTGGCGCATTCGAAATTGTACGGGTGGCATCGATCAAGTAGTATGGGATGCGACACGTGCATTAAAGGCCTTAGGTAGCTCAGAGCACACCGAACTTGAAAGACTCCGTGTCGTGTGGCGAGTCGCTGTTACGTTCCAGGAGGCAGGTGCGAACTTCGACAGTTGGGGTTACCACCATGCTCACTGAGTTCTTTCAACGCATAGGTTTTCATGAACGTGCCACTGCGCTCTTCCAAGCGCAAGCCGAACTGTAGGTCCCACGCTCTTGACAGAGAACCTTATTGATAGAATGACCAGTACATTTGAGGTTCCTCAATCGTTATATGGACTGCCTGTTGACACGCAACTAGACTCTCTGGAAGAATTCTGGGAATCAGAAGTACCGCGCGTTGGAGAGCCTAATGCTAAAGGCTGGTCCGCGTGGGTTTCCGGTGGAAAACCAAAGGCTACTCTATCAAGTCTACCAACATCAATGAATATTGATTCTACCTCACCCGATCCTTCTGTTAGATGGTATAACGATGAGACACAGGCAGACAATGTCTCACGCATTCCCGCCCGCTACGAATCGGGTGTCTCTGACCCCTACGCAACCGTATTGTTGTCGGATATCAAGGCCCTTTTACTTCCGCTAACAAGTCAAAGAGCTAAAGATGCGTTTCGCCTCATATGGCTTTCTATCATGGGCCTCCACATTCCTGGGTTTGCAAACACGTTCGCCGATGGAACATGGGACGATCGGTGGTCATGTACACACCTCGTAACCGCATCGCGGCTTTCTTCCGTATTCCCGGAGCCAGTAAGAATGCGGCAGTTACTTGCTGACTCTCACGCCGGCATACTCATTGGGAAAGAGCGCGAGTACGGATCGGCGTTCGGACCTGTCAAAGATTGGAGTTCAGAGGTACTTGGGCCATTAGATTGGGTGGGGAAAGACTATTGGAGGATGTGGTCAGCAAAAGATATCCAGGGTGTACACGAAGAGTTCGTGAGGGCTATCTTCAACCAACTCCGGTGTGGTGCGGAAGATTATCAATGGGATGTGTATGCTTTGGCATTCGAGGCCTCGATCAACATCAAGAGGTTGGTCTTGTCTGTCAAGTTTGTGGCTAACAAGCATGCTGACCAACGTTGATAGTGCCCTGAAGCTTTCGCGAACGCTCTTGTCACTCACTCCTGACTCACTTCCGCACTGGGCGGCTCATGCTCGACTTGAACGTCTTCGCGGACGGATTGAAGACGCACGGAAAGTCTATCATGCTGTTCTTATTTCGACGCGGCATTCACCTACGCAAGCATATGTCGGACAAATGTGGTGGGACTGGGCAGAACTAGAATGGTTGAACGGCAATCAAGACGTCGCCGTCCGGGTGGTGATGCGTTCAGGGAACGTTGATGGCACAGGAGGTATGATGATTCTTCGCGCCAAGCGTAATCTGGAGGACATTATCAATATTACACACGGGATGTGGAAGGACCGCGAAGCATGGATAAAGTTACGAGCGCTGATGGATTTGCTGACCGGTTCGTCATTACCCGCGATGCTGACGATCTTTGACTCGCAGCCTGCTGGAGCCGGGCATGCCCTGCGAGAAAGCTTGATGGTAGCATCGCTGGTGATGTTGTATAACCACACCGTTGTCCTGCGCACCGCTGCGTCACCAACGGTATTGCGGGACCGACTGCAGGTCGCTATTGGGACGTACCCGGACAACACGGTTGTGCTCGGGATGTTCTTGGAGGCTGAAAAAGGGTATGGCGTGTGGGGGCGTGTGAGAAGCCAGTTAGGCGAGGGGGTGGTGGATGGAGGTGCGAAGGAGAAGGGTATATCGAGGCGAGTTGCGGAAGTGTGGGTCGCAGGATGGGAGAAGGGGCGTTGGGAGGTCGAAGTTGAACGGACACGGAATGGACTAATTGCCGCAGTGGAGAGTGACAGGTGAGCTAGTCCCGGAATCGAGGCAGGGCGCTAACTGGCAGACCAGGACGAGGAACAGCGCAATTATGTGGCGGATCCTTCTTGAGTTCGAGATCCGGACTGGACAAATGCAGCGGGCCAAGAGTCTGCTTTACAGGGCCGTCGGGGAGTGTCCACTCTCGAAAGGTAAGTGGACACAGTGGTATTCGAATTCGGCAGTGATGGCCTAACAGAGTGCAGGACTCTATCTACTCGCATTCGGACCGCTACGGGGAGTGTTTACGGCGCAAGAGCTGGCGGGGTTCGTGGATATCATGGCTGAAAGGGGACTGCGGGTGCGACGAGGACTGGAGGAATACGGATGGGACGGCCCGGAGGAGAAGCACTCGGGCAACTCCGAAACGGACGAAGAAGCCGAGGACGAGATCATGCAAGCAGCGAAGGAACAGCGCCGGCTAATGCCGTATTGAGTAGTTTGTTTGTACACCACGTGTTTGTACACGATGATTGTTGTGTATTATTTGTGCATTGAGGAGGTCGAAGACACAATACTCTGTCCCGACTTTTCTTCGTTTAAGTACCCGACTCACCGACAATCCTTCAAACACTCTGCCACGTTCTCTCCTTGAACTTGCCCCCTTGTAAGGGGCCATTCCTACTCGTATTTACTCGTAATGCCGACAATCCCAGCCCCAGCAGCACCCCGTGAAGAATGGGCAGACGCAGACTTCGATTTGCCCGACGGAGATCATATTCGCCCCCTGGACGTAGAATCTGACAAGGACGACGATGACGACGACGAAGACCTCGACTGGGATGCGGAGATGAACTTTGGAAAGACTGGTGGTGCAAAGGCTCAAGCCGTCGTCTCCGGTCTAGCCGCCCGCAACGAGTTTGCTAAGCTCGCCTCAGGCACCATGATTACCGTTCGCCCGCCGCTCACTTGCCAAGAAGAGGAAGACGAAGAGGAGGAGGAGGGTGTCTCTACCATCAAAGTCGCCGAGCTAGCTTCCACGCTCAAGGCCATGGCCAAGCCCCTTCCCACACCCATCGACGAGGATTTCGAGTCCGCCTTTGCCCTCCCATCCGATCTAACTCGGCTCTCCCTCGCCCCGCTTCCACTAAGCCATCGATCTTCCAAAAATTCCCTCGAGTGGGGTGACCGCGATCACACTTCCTCTTCCCAATCCTCAGACACTTATTCCACATTGGGCTTCGCCGACGGATCGTCCTCCAACTCCGTAACTTCTGTCTCTCTTCCAGACACGGAGGAGAGTGAATGTGATGAAGACCAAAGTGATCTCGATGGTCTTGTTATCCCTTCCGGTCTCTTTGAGTCTGGCCAGAGCGCCAGGCATCTGAAAAAGATTCTCGAGTCCAAGAAAAAGACACCAGTCCTCGATCAGCGAACCAAAGTTACTAGCCCAGATCCAGAGGACGACTTTGAGACGGGCCTTGTCATCCAAGACGATGATGATTTCAGCCCTAGCCGGCTTATCAGTGTAAAGCAGACTCATCGGTTTGCAATACGGAGCAAAAGCGCCCCCGCTCAAGCTTTTATGCCCGTGCGGCCGCCATCCCGTCTTAGGGCGGACCGCGCCAAATCCCCCGTTAATCCTCCCATATCATCTGCTCGTCAACTCCAACGTCTCAAGCTTTCATCCTCACCCCCTCCTCGCCCTCCTGCACGTGCCCAGACATATAAGGAAGCTCTTTCTGCCGCCCCTCCTGCCCCTACAAACACATTTTTGTCCGCTAAACCTGGCAGTCTCCGGGGACAGAAGTCCCATTCAGGACTCAAACCCCCAACTCCACCCGCGACTCAACGTAAGGGGCTCACTCGCAAGGCCTCGCTCTCTTCGTTGATGGAAACGAGCACCGCCCAGGCATCAGGCTCTGGCGCAATTCATATAGCGGGTCCATCCATCAAGCTAGCACGGTATGATGCGCCTACAGCTGCTTCGCGCGCCAAATCACAATCAAGTTCAACGAGCCGTATTCACGCACTCGAGTTTATCGTGCCGCCTACACGCCCGTCGACACCTTCGTCGAATCCTGCCGCATTACGTCTGACAATGCCTACCTCTATGCGAATGAAGTCTCGGCCAGCCTTATCAGCCGTTTTCCCCGGTCCTCCCGCCACCAGCGCTGCCAGTATGGCACAAACACAGCCTTCACATCGTGCCACTTCTCCCATTCCCCCGCGCCCGCCATCCACCGCTTCCCTGCGTAGCCGCACGTCCCAAAGCCGATCACCACCAATACCATCATCAGCTCCTAAACTTTTGCGCCGCCCCAAACGCCAGCGGACGTATGGGGATGGCACTGAATTGGATGGTTTCGACGACCTCCCGACTGACAGGGACAGGGAGGTGAAATTCAGAGTTCAACCCAAGGCCACGAGCCGCGGGGGCATCACGACATGCTCGAAGTCTTCGACCAAAGAAAAGGAAAAGGATAAAGGGACGGTGCACAAAAAAGGACGACCCGATGAACCAAGTTCGGTTGTTGGTAAGTATATGTGTCAGGGTTTCATTCCTGGGCACTCATCACCCATCCTCAGTAGATGTTCCGGGTACGCTCGTGCCCACCACAAATACACTACGACGTACCGGACGCATCGAATTCCATAAGGGTATGGAATTTCCAGGGAGGAAGAAAAAGGATTTGTCCTCCCCTGTGCTCAGCCATACGCGAAGGAAACCTACACTCATACGCCATCTCGGTGGAGTTGGCGGGCCGAAGGGTATGTTCGAGCTATTGTCTAACCCAATGTAAACTTAGGCCTTATTCTTAAGTTGTTGGCGATATGAAATGGAATCCCTCCACTCTCCGTTGGGAGGGCAATGATCAGGCACTACGAGACTTCGATGCAGTCGTTGGCACATCTACCCGGCCTGCTCTCATCACACATCTTACCGGATCTTCCATCGGCTCCCCTGTTGGCTCCTTCGCCTCTGGCGCCCGCAAAGTAGGCAACATGATTTTCGATCCAGCGCGAATGTGTTGGATATCCACGCTACCACCAGACGAGGAGGAACCAGATGTCTTTGCTGACCTCGCCGATGATGAGGAAGACGACGAATGGGAAGCCAAAGCTGGTACTATTCGCGCCAGCCAGCATCTAAGCTGTACGAGCAACACGCCCTCGGAAGCGAGCGTATCTCGTACCTCTTCGATCATCATTATGGCACCCAGTCCTGCACGCAGCCGCACTCGAACGACCTCCGAATCTGAGAGTGACCGAGGGTCACGCGCGTCTATTGTCTACGATGTTGCCGATGACTTCGTTGAAGTCTGCCGCGCCGCCGAAGATCGTCATCGTTCTGAGATGCGGGGTTGGCGTTCCTCATTGTCAAGGCAAACCGATCCCCTTGGCGAACCAGACCGATCCTATCTGTACGAAATCCGTGCACTTGCCACCAGGAAGTATTGATCCACCGATGCTTCCCGTCAGGTCATCATCGATGGCCACCCACCATTGCTTGACTGCTATTGTCGTATATCATGTTAATACCTCGGACTGGGAGCTTCTGTTCATTGCATACATTCGATGGTTCGAGTTCATCATGCCTCTCATTTGTAAGCAGGTTTTGTTTCTCTATTACTGTTACCCCTCTCTCTTGCATGGTTTCAATATGATAATTCGCCGCCACTCATTCAAGCGATCTTTTTTTTTTCCGCTTCTCTTTGCTACTCGACATGTATGGGATAAGGAATGCATGTTCAACACCACTGGGTACACTAATACTAATAATCGCTGTTAAAGTTGGCGCAAGGGTGAAATTGTGCCGTCTCCAACAAATAATTCAGTGAAAACAAGTACAGTGCGCAAACCACCATGATGAAGACACTCGATGGAGGACACGGCCGGATTGCTTGTACTTCGTATGGCTCATCCGTCGTCTTCACCGAATTGTCGGCGGCCTATCCCCTCAAGCTTCTCTCTCCGAAACTTGCTCAAGACGCGGTTGCGATCGTCTATGTTTTGAGCTACGGGGGTGGTCTCGTCAACGGCGATCATGTCAAGCTTAACGTGAGTGTAAAGGACGGTAGTAGGCTTCTTCTTTTATCGCAGGTAGGCGATCGGGTTCTGTCTAGTGGGCATCGGAGCCACCATAAGGTTGACGTCGTATGAAAGGGGTCTACGAAAGTGTTCAAAGCGCGTCCAGGCGATCGCTTGTCTACACGCCTCAGACAATCAACACATGCAGCCCCTAATATCACCACCAACGTTACAGAAGCTACTGTTGCTGCTGGCAGTGCTCTGTTACTTCTCCCCGACCCAGTAACATGTTTCCGTGCGGCATCATACTCCCAAACACAAAGAATCGCCCTCTCCAGAGACGCCTCCCTCGTTCTGCTAGACTGGATTACTTCGGGCCGGAAATCACTCGAGGAGGAGTGGGCATTTACACGGTATCACAGTCTCAACGAGGTGTTTGTAGATGGGCGTTGCATAGCGCGGGACATCACGCTGCTAGAGGAGTACCCCCAAGTCGAGACCTCCAAAATCACTCATACCCATGGGTCATCCCGTACTCTCGCAGAGAGGCTGCAACCTTACTCGTGCTACGCTACACTGATTCTATCTGGCCCCTTAGTACAGGGCGTCATCGCACATCTCAATCGACTTTATCAGTCGATGACGGTATTCAAGGCTGCCTCGCCCGCGCGCATGATATGGGCCATGAGTCCTATAGGCGAAGGGCAGGGTTACATCGTACGAGCAGCAGGGGTGGAGACCGAGGATGTGAGGAACTGGTTGCGGGAATCGCTACGGGGACTCGAAGACGTCGTTGGCGTTGACCCTTACCTCAAAATATTCGTGTAGTGTGTGTTGGAGGGCTGCCCAGATTTCGGTCATGATACCACTGCAGTGCCGTCTCGCAAAGTGTCACGGGACTCGGAAGTAACACGATGATCATCAAATTCATCACATCGCTTCACAAACTCACGCTTGATCCCACGATCCGCCAAATTCTCTACATATAAGCAACGATGCGGCCCGTTACCTCGGACTCCGTGTCCCCATGTCCGTCGAAAAGGTCAACAGATATACGATGGACGCCATGTCCGGCGCCGAACTATACAAACCCGAAGTCGATCTTAGCGAGGTGAACGAGCGAAAGCTACTCCGAAAGATGGACTTTCGTATCGTGCCATGGCTGGGCTTGCTTTACCTCCTGAATTTTCTCGACAGAGGAGCCATAGGGAACGCAAAGGTGTGTGTGTACGCTCGGGTTGCACCGGCTTGATGATAGTGGTGGTAAGGACTCGGACTTGTACTCATCTGCCTCAAGTTGTATGGTTTAGAAACCGACTTGCACTTGACGGACAACCGATACCTCATCGCATTAACGGTCTTCTTTTTCCCTTATGCTGTATTCGAGGTATGTATATGATATCCCTCCGTATCGAGGATCTCGCGGACAACTGCTAGTTGTGCCCCACAGCCCATAAGCAACGTCTTGCTAAGAAAGTTCCGACCTTCCGTATGGCTCTCATCCATGATGTTGGTATGGGGAGTTGTCATGGTTCGCGTATACTTTTGCAATCCCAGACAGTTGGGCTTATTGACCGAGAACAGATGTGTCATGGATTTGTCCGCAATTATAGTGGGCTTCTCGGTAAATCATGTCGGTGCTCCTCTCTCAGTAAATCCTGAATGGCCGTTATTGCTCAGCCTTGCGTTTTTTCCTTGGCCTAGCCGAGGCAGGGTTATACCCTGGGATCGTTTTCTATATCTCATGGCAAGTTGTATCACACCTTCCAATCATCGCATTGACATTATAGGATAGCTGGTACAAGCGGTCAGAAGTGGGAACGCGAGTTGCTACCTTTTTCACTTCAGCGACTATAGCAGGGGCGTTCAGTAAATATACTTCCAACCCAAATCACGAGTGTATGTGTGTCTTATGGGCATATCCGTCATCCTAGGTGGGCTCTTGGCAGTTGCGATTTCAAACATGGACGGTGTTGCAGGGAGGACGGGATGGTCGTGGATATTCATCCTTGAGGGCCTGTTCACTATCTTGTGTGCAATTGCTTCGTTTTGGGTCATCCAAGATTTCCCAGAGACCGCGAGATTCCTCACTGAGGCTGAACGTCTGTATTCTATCCGTTTCCGCACTTGCGGTGGTCTGGCTCCTCACAATCTCTCAGGAGTTTTCGTCATTCGTCGTCTCCGTGCAGATATGCAATTCAGTGCTGGAAGAGAAAAGTTCCAGACAAAATATGTCTGGCAGAGTCTCAAGGACTGGAAGACGTACATCGCAAGTGAGTTTATAATCACTATCGTTGATCGGCGACACTCAACTGCCTCCGTCTCTTCCCTATTGTCGTCCCCTCACTTCCCTCTCGTGTTAGTGGGCATATACATGGGCTTGTAATATTTTATTGGCTTTCCTATGAACGCCATGGTTGACTCGTCCCTAACAGCGATGGACCCTTGTTCGCTTTTTCTTTATTCACGCCGACGATCATCAGTCAGGTAAGAAGTGCAATCATTCTGCGAGTTTGTGTGATCGACTTGTGTCACATACGATCAGCTTGGTTAGTCGCGCCGGTTTCGGATGTCCAATATTACTGAATGAGTTTGGATACTGCAGGATATAAGGCTACTGCTGCGAATTTATTGTCGGTGCCAGTGTATGCTTGGTCTTGCATAGTGACCATCTTCGTCGGATTCCTCGGGGACCGCCTTGGTAACAGGGGTTATATTAATTTGTTAGCCTAATCAATATTCGAGTTAGGTTGTATCTGACACATCTTTTCAGGGGCTTGTTTGGTACAGGTCAGCGTCAGATGGCGCTCGTGACAAGGTTGTTCTGACGTCGTAGCGGCGCTCAGGTTTAGTTGGTTACGTCATCTTGATATCTTCTACCAATCCGGCATTGTCCTATTTTGCGTGTTATCTCGCTGCTTCGTAAGTTATAAATTTTCCGGTGGCATATCCGCTAAAGTGCTGGCTTATAGTGCCATTTATCCGACTGTCCGTGAGTGTCGTTCAATTTGATCAAGCGACTCCTCAGGTTAGCTAATTGCATGCTTGCCATGCACAGCGAATGCAGTGTAAGTGTTATCCGAGAGGCCTTGATGTAATACAAAACACTCACATGCTCCTTAGTGCTTGGGTGGCAAATAATGTCGAAGGCTCCTACAAACGAGGCGTGACACTAGCGATGGCAATTGGCTGGTGAGGCTTGGCGATTATACCTCGCATCTCCGCTAAGCTTCATCAGGGGGAACATCAATGGCGCTGTATCGTCTAATGTGGTGCGTATTCATCGTAGATCATAAAGACCGCTTCCAAGTGCCGCATTGGTGGTCAGTATCGAGCACAAGATGCCCCGTGGTTTAGGCTTGGTCATGGAATCATCCTAGCGTACATTGCCATTGGATGGATATGCTCGGCCATCTTCCTAGTCCAATTGAAACTCGAGAATAACCGGCGGAATCGCGGGGAACGCGACGAGGTTATAGGAAGTGATTGTTTGGAGGAGGACACCATGAAGGCAGTCAAGAATGGGAAATATGAATCTATCGGGGCTGCACGGGCGGACAAGGGGGATGCGTGGAGTGGATTCCGATATACGTTGTAGGGCGGTAGGTCGAAATCCAAAATGTTCCTCGCCAAGATGCCCAGCAATATCGGGGTGGAGGGAGGAGAATTCGGAGCCCTATTTGTATACACTTATGTAATCGAGCATTTGCGCCTACTCCCCACTTATTGTGGGAGTCGGGGACTTAGATGGGTGTCTATGCACGATGATTCGGACCCGCGGAGAAGGACCATAGACCAGTATTTCTTAGTCTCCCCAACCCCCCCGTCAGTATTATTTAAGCCTAGCGGAACTGGGAGCAGAGAGTATCATTAGATCTGAGAATATACGTAGCACATCGTGTCCCTCTTTCCACAAATATCACCATCTAGAGTCCCGTAGGGACTTCGAAACAGCGACAGGGGCGGGCGTTGGATCTGTTGGACCGCGGACAGCCTCTTCAAGTGGAGGTGGAGCACTTCGCTCGCTTCCTCGGTTCTGGTCAAGCCATTTGTCCATCTCATCGGCTTTGCCTACAAAAGGACGCTTGCCCAAAAGGTCAATCATATCCTCACTGTAGAAAGTAAACTTGACGTTCAACGCGTTAGATTCTTCCAAAT
>JBBPLX010000952.1:0-13093 GCA_038090015.1 Leccinellum albellum
TTGATCACGCTTATTTATTTTGATTTTGATTTTCATCGCCGATAATCATGCGTTTTTCCATTGGCTAAAAATCGCCTGACCGTGCGAATCCGCGCTCCCTGCCAAAGTTGAACGAATTTTACCAGACTAAGTTCACTCGATGGTCCTTCGAGTTTGCCAGAAATGCAAATAGTGGCACATGGAGGACAAAGCTTTGGTTCCTCCTCTCGGCTGCCCACTATGGGTTGCCAATCATGATCACTGTGAGTGGGGGCAAAGGAAACACTTCTCTGTACAGTATAATCTTCGGGCGATCTTGGAGGACACGACAATCCCCCAAGGTCAGGCGGTTCGGAGTCCACACATACTGATCCAACTCCAAGTGAGGACTACTAAGAACCAGCCTAAGCAAGAAAAATCGAAACCAACGACTCGGAAATGAATCTCAGCAGATAAAAGTCTTTCGGTCATCTGACCAGCCTAGTATGTCTGGGCCATGGAACAGGCCATAGAAACCAGTTGCAATGCCCGGCATCAAAGACGGGTCCGCGTGGTGCCAGATGATGTTGTCGTACCTGGCATGCCATAGATACCATGGGTGGCTTATGGCACAATGCCTGATTGAAATACGTCAGAGATGTGGCCGATGTGGCCAACTCGGATGTGGCATGGAACAGAGTTATTAGAGTGAGCAAACGCAGGGACGGGGTGTGAGAAGGAGCCGCAAGGGTAAGTGGGGTCCTGTGTAGGATGGACCGAGAAGAGGACGAGGAGTTGGCACAATAGCGGCTGGAGGAGATGGAAGTGGGGTTGCTAGCAAACGTGTTGCTTACTGGTGTTGTAAGGAGGATGGTCACCGGTCAGGCCTCGTGATCGGAGTTTTGAGGGGATCGACTGGTGAGAAGGCGAAGTAGAGATAGTAGGGAAGGTATGATCGGGGTCAAGGGGAATGTGATGCATGTGATGGATGGTGTGCACCGGTTGCGGCACCCGAAGCTCATTAATTGATTGGAGGGAGGAGGAAGAGCGGAGGGAGGTGAAACGGATCCGTTATGGTAGTATGCGCAATGTCTAAGCCAAATATGATCAAGAGCAGGGCACTCACGATGGAGTGATTTAATGACTCGGACACTGACTGAGCCTGCCAGTTCCGAACTACGGGGTGGTGGCGGTGTCAAGCTCCTTATCTACAGCAGTGATCCGACAGCATGACAGGTAACGCGGAATGACCGTTAAATGAGGATAATCGTGAAATGTGGGCTTTTGAATTCACTGATGGAGATTCAGGAGAGATTACAGCCGTTAGGATGCGACGAGGTGGATGGTGGGTCTCTTGAAAGGGTCTAGTAGGGCTGCGAGTCGCCGTCTGACCTTCTCCAATCCTACGTGAATCTCGGATACATATGAGTCTCATTCAAGAGTTACGTCAAAAAAAGAGTCGTAGTAGCTGCTAAAAAGGTTATAGCCGTTACTCGTTGCACCATCATTTCTTAGTCTCAACTGTCTTCAAGGAGTCCGCAGTCATTGATCCATCCCTGTGCCTATCGTGCCACACTGTAGACTTGGATAGGCTTTGTCCAACCTCTCAAAACCCTTTTGGACGCGACAAGGTTTCTGTATATAAGGCAGCGAGACAGGGAATGATATTCAGTAGTAACTGTCAGAACCGACTGTTGGCACAATCAAGCTCGGCATGGCCTTTTATTGCTTCTCTGGTGCCGAATCTATTTCTTTCGTGCGTTTGTGAATCTAGACTTTGAAACATGTCGCGGGCTAATGAATATATTATTCAGAGCGACATGGCCGCACTGGCAGAAGATAATGGATCTAACACGGACCCTAACGGTGTAAGTTTAGCAGATATTTTCAAGATGTCATGCATACCGATTGAGTATGTTGCAAGATCGGGGAACACTTTGACAATGCACAGTGGACAGAAGCATGGATGCCATGCCCAAACCACGTCATCCCCGCCAATAGAATTGAGCTGTCTCCCACATTTCAGATGGAGCTTCGTCACGAGATGGACACACTGCGTGAGATCGCTCATCGTGGCTTGGTATGTGGCTGTGCCATGTTTGCACAGCAAGCCCGTTGATTCTCCTTAGCATCGCATGACTACTGCGACGGCTCAGGCTCTCGCGAAGCTTGAGAATGTACAGTTATCTCTGTGCTTTATTTCACGGATTAATATAAATCCTACAGGAAGCTGTGCGGCCCACCGATGTTCCCCCCAGTAGCGCTCACTCTTGTTCGGCATCGGGGTCTTGCCAACATATTGCTGAGGGGAGTCCAGGGCCCTGTGATGCACGGATCACGTGCGCAAGTATTTCGAAGCACTTTAGGAATGCGCATAACATCAAAACTTTGGGACGACACGATTTGGTTGACTGCATGTGGGATAGATGTCATAGACAAATTACACGCAAAAACTTTATTCGGCACATCCGTGAGTGCCACATGAACCATCGTCGTTAGAAGAAAACGTGTTCTTGTAAACGGTAGACTCGGAGGAGTTGAACCTACTATAAATGGTAGTGATCCATTGTGCGTATATTGGGAAGGATCGGGAGTGACTAGTGATGGATGCGGAGTCTAGTGACTGGAAAATAAATGGGTTGACGGTGGGCATTCGGATGATGCACGATAGATTAGAAAAGAGATCCTAGTGTGAAATCATAGTGGACGTAACGGCGATGGGGGCAAAGAAAATCTTCGCGGGTTTGTTTATTTTGTCGAGGAAGGAGCGGAGGCTTTCGAAGCACACGGAGGGTAGTGATTCCTGTGTACGCACATGCGGAAATTGCGTTATCTGCGAAGAATTTAGGAATGACATTGACCTCATTGATGAGAAAAGTAATATAACACTGCACAAAAAATCATCAAGATTGTCTGCACCGACATATAGATCATAAGTACTTGCCGCCGTTTTCGAAGTAGAAGCCGGCGTCGACGTGCCAGTGGATCACCCGACATACCGACGCTCCCTCTATTTTACTTGTCCAGGTATATGGCTATCCTCTTGAGTCAAGTCGTTTGAGCAGCCCCATCAAACCTGAGAAGGATTCGCCTGAAATTTGAAGTCACTCTGTTATGGTGAACATACTAAAAATACCATACACTATACGAAGATGCGGTGTGAATACCTTGTAAGCAAATGACGATCGATGACTGACGTTGGCATTGATATTTTGGTTGTAGGTGAATCTTGTCGACAACAATCTGGACGATGTCTTTCCATCCCGTCATGGCGCCTAGACCAATGCAAGGGGTGTGCGATTCGTGTAATCGAGGAAACCGATGACTCGGAACGATCGGACCTACGACATGATACAGCACTCGACGACCTCTCGGACGACACAGAGGTGTTCAACAGTGAGAAGGTATTCGTACCATAACGTGTTCAATGTGGGTAAGATGTAAGTTGGGGTGTCGGCGCTAGGGCGCGGAGTACGGATGGTGTGCGAAGAAAAACGATCAAAAGGGAAGCAAGAGAACCACGACGCACGCTCACGGTGAGATTAACACAGAGGCCGGCTGCAATCTTGGCAAGGGTATTGGCAGAGCAGGGCGCGACGAGGACAATGTCCCAGCGCCGGAGTTCCGAGTCGATGTGGAGCCTGAGCCTGAGGATCGGATTCCGGATAGGACAAGTCATCACCGGCACGAAGTGACCACGCCCATATTTTACCTCAACGCCCATGAGCCCCGCCCCCTCGGCCACATCGTTATCCTGTTACCCAGCGCTGACACAGCGGTATCCTGCTTAACAAGACGCCCACATCGGCCACCTCTACATGCTCGCCACTGTGGACGTCATCCGAGTCGCGCGCTTCTAGCGGATCCTCGTCCCCGCCCATCCTGTCGTCTTCCTGACCGGCACAGACGAGCATGGACTGAAGATGCAGCAGGCGGTCGAGGCGCAGGGTGTCGACCCGCTCGCATAGTGCGACGTCATCCCTTCCGAGTTTCGTGCTCGTTCCGTTTTTCCTTCTCCCTCCGTCATTCTGTGACACTGTTGGACACGTCTGAGTGGGTTGTCCCCGTCTCAAGACTCCATCACTTATCGCTCACCTCCGCTCCGCAGTGCACGCTCGCAGACCAAGGTCTCATCTACACAGACACCTACGAAGGCTATTACTCCACCACCGACGAACGCTTCTACCCCGCCTCACGCGCCGCGCCACATCCCACTCGACTAGGCACAAAAATCTCGACCGAAACGGGCTCAACCATAGAATGATCTAGCGAGGTCAACTACAAGTTTAGACTGTCTGTATCCCGCGAATCGTTGCTCGCGCACCACACCGATGCTGCTGCCCGGAACGCTCACGCCAGTGTATACATCGACGACGGACAGGCGCCTCGCGGAGTGGACATCCATCAAAAGTTGGTGATCCAGGAGCTCGTGGCAGGCCCGCTTGAAGGCTTGTTGGTGTCAAGACCGAGGAGCGGATTGGGTGGGGGATCCCAGTTCCGGGCGACTAGACTCAGACGGTGTTCATCTGGTTCGATGCGCTACTTGTGTATCTGAGCGGGGTAGAGTATCCATCTGCTGAAGAGACGGCGTGGCCCCCAGACGTACAGGTTGTCGGAAAGGATATTATTCGGTAAGCACGTACATGCATGCGAAGGGCTGGTGCGTCGGCCGATCCCACTGTATGCGCGTCCAGGTTTCATGCGGTATACATACCTCCTTGCGATGCTGCATGCAATGAAGCTTCCGATGCCGAAAACGCTGCTCACGCATGCCCATTGGATGGCGGGGCAAAAAGAATATATCGAAATCGCTCGGGAACGTCGCAGATCCCATTGCTACGATGGATGACTTTCGGAGTTGACGCTGTCCGATTTTATCTAGCACGCGTTGGAGGGCGATTCTGTGACGACGTCGGTATGTACGACAGTTTGTTGTCGGGCTGGAGACTTGATGACATTCATCCGGTTTGTAGGTTGGTCTGAGGATCAGCTGCGAAAGCATGCAGACGAGATACGGAATACACTTGGTAACTACTTTCTTCGGGTAATATCGAAGATTATCAGGAGTCGAGCTGCCACGGTGACGACGGCTTCCTCTGAGCCACTGATGTTCCCCGATCTGTTTTCAAGACAGTTTCCCGACATGGACTTTTCAGGAACACCAACGAATTAGTTGGACCTCGAAAACCGCAAACTGTTGACGAACGAAGGGTTGTTGAGGTTGCTGGACGGTCTTGGACCGCGGGTGTTGCGCCTGATGAATAACTACGAGTTAGGGGACGCCCTTCATACGATCGTGCTGCAATCGTTCATCCCGCGCGCGAGCGAGAAACTGCTCGATAGATTGAGCGTTCTTGCAGGCGAGAGGAATACAGCATGTGCCTATGTTGGAAATGGTGAAGTAGGAAAGGAACTACCGATGGATGTGAGAGGGGTCAAGTTGTTTGAGCAGTCGCTTGTCAAGAAGGGTTTAAAGTAATACTGTTGAGCAAAAATACCATACACTGTACCTGTACGAAGGTGCGATGCAATCCTGTCAGCGGAAGATAATCGCTAGATCGACGTCAGTATTAGGATTTTGGTTGTAAGCGCATCTTGTCGACAACAATCCGGACGATGTCTTTCCATTCCATCATGGGGCCTAGACCTATACAAGGGGTGTGCGATTCGCGTGGTCGAGGAAACCGACAGACGACCAACAACGACCTACCGATGTCGCCACACGCGAGTTCTTTGCCGATCGGACCTACGACCTCTTGGATGACGTGGAAGTGTTGAGCGGTGAGAGGGTGTTCGTACACGAGCGTATTCATTGAAGTTGTGGGGAATATGTAGGTTGGAGTGGTTGGCGCTAGGGCGCGGAGTACGGGGTCTTTGAGGCTGGCCATGGCGGCGCGGGCAGGGGCATCAAGAGGAACAAGAGAGACATGATGCACACTAAGGCACTCACAACGAGATTAGACCGGCTGCGATCTTGGCGAACGTGTTAGCGGAGCAGGGCACGACGAGGACGATGTCTGCCCAGCACCGGAGTTCGATGTAGAGGATCAGATTCCCGACTTGCTCGTGTAGGTTATGGCCTCAATGATGGAGATCAAGGGTTTAGATGGAACGTACCGACCACTCGTCGTCATCCGTCCAGACGGAGACATCGGCGGATCCGATGACGTCTACGGGGTTAAAAAAAGGCGAGGGACCTTTTGTCGCCACCACATGAACCTTGATGTTGCTGTACTAGAATCAACGTCGTAAGGGTATCTTTTGGGACGGAGGAGCACCGATGTTGAGGAGCTCAGAATATGAATATGGTCATAGACTCATGGTCGAGGGAACGCTTGATAACTTGGAGGTGGGATCATGACATGAAGGTTAGTATGACAACTGGGTGCTCCGCAAGAATGACAAGTACAGCGGGTAATGGACGTATGGTGCATAATCCAGACCCATCTCCTTCCACTTGTCCCACAGCAACCCGACCAATAGATGTATTCGTAGCACCCTTGATGTCGTTGACATCCAACAGCTCGTACTCCCTTCCGAACTTGAACGCCAAAAAGTGTGCAGCGAATCAAAGTGGGGCTCGGAATGGTGATGGAGGACCTAGAGGTAATGAGCATGATAAAATGCACGGAGAAGCTAGCGATATACCTATAAGGTTGCCCAGCGGTTGAAGTTCGCTCGATGGTCCCCTCTTGCGGCACCGTGGTCTTTGGCGAAAGGACCGTCATTGTCGTATCCTCCAACCCAAGGGGAGGAACCGAAGCTTTGTCCCCCAAGTGTCACCGTCTGCATTTCTGGCGAACCTGGCAAAGCGGTTCGAAGCCTTCATATATTGGTACAAATAAGGGTTATCAGGAACCAACCTAAGCAAGAAAAATCGAAACCAAGTGAGTCCCAATGGATAATGGATATGTAAAGATCTGCAGGTCAGGAAAGCCAGTTGCAGTTCAGGCATCAAAGACAGGTTTGCATGGTAGCTGGGACCCAGACACTACGGAATTTTATCGTATTCTGGCATGACCTAGATGCCATGGGTGGCTTGCGGGGCAATACCTGGTCGAAGCATGTGAGGACTATGGATTCAGCATAGAACAGAGCTGAAGGGAGAGTGGGAAATGGTGACCATTGCTGCATGCCCCTATGGGGTCGTTGGGGGGACCTTGCATGAGCCAGGCTCAGGTAGCGCTGTAGGAGGAAATACTGCTCACTACTATGTCGTGTGAGGTGTTGTTAGAAAAGGCGACACACCGGGGATGTGGTGTGAGAAGGAACTGCGAGGGTAAGCGGGGTCCTGGGCGCAAACTCCAAGACGGCAGGGGAAGCAGTTCGGGGTTCAAACGTTCAAAACCGATATGGGGCCCCACCTGGGCCTTCCCGCCCTCCCGCTGCTGCGTAAACCCAGACCACAGTCAGCCGTAGATACCGTAACTTGGTCGTCGACTCGTCGTGGTCACTCAGATGACCGAACGTACCATCAACTTGGGCCCCCTTTTCAGCTTTGAGGACACGGCCTCAGGTTCCAACTCTATCCGGCGTATCACCCTCAGGTGTTTCATGCATGCCCCGATCCTTCCATCAACTCTCTTATTAGTAACCTGAACTTTCGAGACAGTATCTTTAGTCTTGTTATCCTTCCCCCTAACCTGAGACTCCCAGGGTGCCGTTCGAGATGTGGTTGGCTGCTGAAACCTGCAGGACCCGATGCTTTGGCTTCAGACCTTCTTGTGGCCCGGATCTGCGCATCCACAGGAAGTGCAGATCTGGACAGCTGACATAAATTCAATGAGACACATCAGGATCCTCAGTTCAACAATCGCAGAACAGACACCCATTATGAGCCCTGTCAGACGTTTCGGCATAAGTGGCCGCCACTCCTTTTCTGGCTCAGTACTTCCGGACAGGCGCTTCGAGAAAAATGGTTTATTCCTGCCCCCCTGTAAGATCTATTTACTACTATCCACCGTGTCACTTCGTCCGGTCTCTGATATCGATTTCTGCTTCAACCTGGATGTCGATCAAATCCCCTCGATTCTCGGCATTCCATAGGAAAAGACAACCCCTTCTCTGATGCCTCACCTTCATCATTGGTTTCATCTGGGACTTCCTAATCACACCGTTCGCCTCATTGAACCCAAGCACACCAAGTACGTCAGTGCTCCGTCCGACTGGATCCGCAGTGTGGTGTACTCACATGCTCGATCTACAGATGGATGACACCGTCCGTTCTTGGCCAGCCTTAAGCCATGATACCGACTTCCAGCGTCACCCCGTCGCCCCGTACTACATGCCCAGAACACCGCCCCGGGACACTCCGCTTAATATTAATTAGTGGATAGCCCGTCTCTCCAACCCCCACCCTCGCCGGCCTCCCTGCACCCGTCCGCGAACCGCGAACCTTCTCCATTGCAAGTTCCACAACCGGTATCTGCACCCGAGTCCCCTTCAACGGTCGCTGGTGCACTTGGGACCTCTTCCCTTCCTGGCAAGGAGGAAGTTGGGTTATTGGAAGCTGTGCCGAAAGCGTCAACTTTGAACTTCTCATCCTCGTCCTCGTCCCACTCTACACCGGCACCACCGAATCTCGCTTTCAGATACTCGGAGACAACCAGGGAGTTGTCGAGGCTTGGTAGAGGGGCCGCGGCTGCAACCACACCACCAACGGGGTCTTCAAGTCCTCAAATGCATCCACACTGCCCTGGCTTAGTCCCGGTCCACGGTCCACACCAGACACATCCCGAGTGTCAGCAACCCTGCCGATCCTATTCACGCGGCATTTAACTCCGGGTCTCCCTGATTTCCCAAGCCCTTCCACCGGGAGTCCACCCCTTCATCATTGATGGCACCCCTCCTCCAGGCCGCGACACTCGGTGACGACCTCCTCACCCCGCTCAAAATATGCTGCAGAGGACCGCCTATTGCTACGGCAACCTGTCTGCCCTCGCAAAACACTCGCCCCCCCTCCCGTTGTCCCCCTTGGACATGCCTGGGTTGACTCCACGAAGGGGACCTACAGTTCAGTGGGTCTCATATATCTATGATCTCAAGGCAATCGCAGACACTCACGTCAGCAGTACCGTTGTCAACTACATCAACGAAGTGCACGCCAGGCACATCATACACGATCTCAAACGGTCCGGGGCTCTCAACTCAGATGAAACGGACACGTTACAAAAGTATTTGCCCTTCCCTCCTCGATGCATCCCCCCGCGAGCCCTACATGACTGTCGACATCATCACTTGCCTCCACGCTCACTTTGACCTCACTAACCCTCTTGATGCCGCCGCTTTCGCCTGTCTCACCATTACATTCTTTGCCACTGCCCAAGCTGGCGAGTTCACCAGACTTCACAACCTCTCCGCTTTCAATCCC
Source organism: Leccinellum albellum (assembly GCA_038090015.1). Taxonomy (NCBI): domain Eukaryota; kingdom Fungi; phylum Basidiomycota; class Agaricomycetes; order Boletales; family Boletaceae; genus Leccinellum; species Leccinellum albellum. Next base: position 9,329 of record JBBPLX010000952.1, read on the forward strand.
TCGACACACGTCTCGCGCACGCAGGTATCCAAACAGTGCGATCACCACGACCTCGAGGTCACCAACTGGACCCTGCAACCCCCACGCGGCTCTCCAGAACCACTCTTCGGCAGATAATCCACCATCCAACGCCCCCCTGCTTCACCTATGGTTCCAAGAAAGGTCATATGCCACTGACCCGTTCAAAATTCCTTAAAATGCTTGACAGAGCTTTCAAACCCGCCGGTCTAACTCCCCTCAAACATGGGATCGGAATCAATTCCATCCTCCTCCTTCGCAACATACTCTTCGACGTTGTCAAGGTCAAGGGTCGCTGGGCAAGTGACGCCTTTCTTGTGTACCTACGTATGCATGTCCAAATTCTCGCCCCATACATGCAAGCTTAACCCATTTTTTCACGAATTCCCTCCGTTTCACAATCCTCCCCATTCATATATAGCCTCTCCCGGTACCTCTTGTCCCCTAACTACCTCCTAGGTGCGTAGCCACGCGCATCGTCTGACTCTCCTACCATTCGGGAACGCAGCTTGCGCCCACCCAGTAGGTACTCTTCCCGTTTCGGACCGGAAAGCGCTATACGCTTCTCCTGACCCCTCTCTTCTTGCTACTCACCTCCGTCTTATAGAACTTCTCATTGGATGTAATTACACGACATAAGAACGATGGATATCGGGTAGATGTTCTGACCATGTTCAATGTTCAGCTGGAAACCGTTGAATGGAAGCAACGACAAATACAAATGGAATCTCTCCGAATCAACTAATGAAGTATTCGCGAGACAGTTTCACCCAGTTCAGGGCAACACGCATATGATAATCACGCACGCCTGACGAAACAGCATCAAGAGGTCCGCCTCCTCAGCGTGACTCTTCTTTTTGCATGACTTTCAGCTGCGCAATATATTGCTACCAGGTATTGATTGAACGAGAATATTGTTGGGTAAGACGACAAGCTTTCATAGATATCACCAGAATAAAACAACCACCGAGGCTAATTGTGTGACTTCTCGTTCACAAGCGACGGAAACGGAATAGCGTCGGTTGATTCCCCGATCGGGTTACAAGATAACAATGTGCACGAGTCTTGGTCAGTTCAATACAGTATTTCGAGGACACGTACGTAACGACTCCGTCATAAGAAACTTCGAACCCAAAACAATATGAACATATTCGATTATGAAGCAAGAGCTCGTATGGTCATGTAAATAATATTAGTAAATGCATAGAGTAATATATAAGATCAGAATCGAGCGTGGAGCGTTGTCACCCGAGGTTGAACGTTGAATGTTGAGTCCCAGTGAAGATTGGATGTGATCGGGCTGATGGAGACGTAATTCCGCGATTTATCGGTACAGAAGCACGCCGCGCCCGCCATGCGGCTGTGCGTAGTTGATTAACGGCGTATGATATATTAGATAGATAAGTACTATATGCAAATTAGACCCTGGCAGGCCTCGAGGTCATCTCGCGGAAGCAGTATCATGGTGGGCCCCATCCATCAAAATGAACGACGGCTCAAGAGATCATGGGAGGTGGTGACGTATGAGAGATGAGCCTACCAGGTCTCTATGCCTGCACGAACAGTCTTGGGTATGATTTAGCAGGAGAGTCGAAGTTCCCTGACTTTGAAGGAGGGTTTTGTCGAAAGCAAATTATGAGGCACTATGATACTTACAGGCACGTCTTACGCGAAACAGCTTCATTATGTAAATTAGAAATTCATTCCACTACATATATCCTGGATCGTAGATTGGCGCATGGCACTGCTACGATATGTAAGGAACTAGTGCTAGATTATCGAGCTGATCTTACAATTTGGAAAACTAGGCATGGTTGTGACTCGTAGTGGTAGTAGTAGACACCAACTTGAAATCTCAATCGCAACACATCATCCGAACGACGACGAATCTCACCCTTGTAGTGCCTGGAGGCTCAAGCAAGAGGCGCAGGCCGCAGGCCTCAGCGACGGAGATAACTCAGAATTCGATAGTTCGGACTCGGATGCGGATGGCAGTGATCATCAAAAGGAACAAACACCTTTATGATTGCGTCCGCGCTTTTTTGAGGCCGGAGAGGGGGTCGGAGTTCGAGTCTCGAGGGATTTTTCAGGCTCGTATATACTCTCGGATCTTTCATGTTCTTACTGATGTCATCTTATAGAGTTCCGACCGGCCTCTGAACCCATTGTGGTCAAAGGAGGCGATCAAGCTTCAGGATGGCAACGAACTTTGCGCCCGTTCGGGGAATTCACAGCAATCCAGGATGGCCTGGAGGCGCTTACAAACCGCTGTCAAGTTTGCAGGGAACGAGGCGGCGGGACGAAACTCGGTCAGGTGCACTGTGCGGGATAAGCGGCATCCGCGGCCCGGGACCCTCTGATTGGGTACTTCTGTGCATCCCGGTTTTGTGTGCCCATTCCGACCCCGGCGAGCGCCACTATGTTAACCTTGGCAGCCTCAGACATCTAAGTGCTGTGAGGGCTAAAACGCTAAAAACTCAAGGCAGTGGCGCTGGTGCCAAGCTCCTTATCTACAGCGATGACAGGGCAGCATGAATGCTAAGACAAGACAATTAAAATGAGGATGGAATGATCGTGAACGGAGATGGGTTATTGAATTTCCAACGGCAGGCCCGGGGGTACGAAGAATGGACGCGACGAGGCTCATGACACTGCAATTTGTACCTGCAACGTCTCTCGGAAGGGTCGAAATACCGTATATAGCTAGTACTTACCTGGGCAGATTCGAAGGAGAGCGTCCAATCATATGTCAGATTTAACATCGGCTGTATATCTCAAACTTACATAAACCTATAGCAAATTATTAGCAAGGCCACAGTGTTAAGATTCGTCGTTACGGCCTATGTCATCTTAAAGTGTCCGCAATCAATGCATCCCTGTGCTTTTTGATATGTTTTCAAAGTCTCCTAAATTCTCGGAGTATTTCCCACGCTTATCATATGTTTAAATCGTTCATCAGACCTTCATATCATGCAGGGAAAATACAGAAAAATAGACAGAGCTTTCCTGTATATAATACAATATGGCTATAAGATTGCCCTGATTTAGAATAGTCTCAATAAACTTATTACTAAAAACATGAAAATGCGATCTAAGATGTATTCTAGGAGATATCATAGGAACTGCATATGGTGCGCTGTAAAGTGTCCGCAATCAATGCATCCCTGTGTTCACTTGGATGGGTTTCCTCCAACGTTTTCAAAAACCGTTTTGCACATTTGGACGAGGTCCGTCCGAGAGTTACAGCTATCTAATATCGTGCTGATTATTGATTATGCATATAAAGAGCCCACAGCAAGACGGGAAATGACTTTCAGTGACTCTCAGGGCCTACTGGCGTCACAATCAAACTCGGCGCGGTTTTTGCTCACTCCTTTGCTAGTACCAAATCTGTTCCTTTCGTGCGTTTGTGGATCTAGACTTTGAATTATGTTGTAGGCTAATGAGCATAACGTTCAGGGCAACATGGCCGCAGAATATAGTGAATCTAACGCAGACCCTGATGGTGTAAGCCTAGCAGATACTTTCAAGATGTCCCGTATACCTATTGAACATATGTTGCAGATTGGGGAACAATTCGGCAATCCACAGTGGATAGAGGCATTGATGCCATGCCCGGACCTTGTCGTCCCTGCCAATAGAATTGAGATGTCTCCCACATCCCAGATAGAAATTCGTCGTGAGATGGACACACTGAATGAGATCGCTCGTCGTGCCTTGGTATGTGCTGTGTCGTGTTTGCACAGC
>JBBPLX010000953.1:0-13072 GCA_038090015.1 Leccinellum albellum
CGGCTAGTTGTCCATCTGCAGCAGCCGTTCCGTGGGCTTTTGCTGGAGCAACAGTCGGATGGAGGGTACAAGCGGGTGGCTGCTGAGCACGAGATCGTGTTGCCAGGGCTTGAACGCCGCATTAGCTCTGTCAAGGACATTCGAGTCGAAGTCGTGGAAATACTGTGACCTCAGACTTCAAGTTCAGTCTCCAGCTGAATCCTGATAAGTTGAAGTTCGCACCATGCTTTTTTGTGGTCATGCGTTTCACGTTTCATTCCTCGCTGATTGTGTAGTAGTTTGGAAGTTCATACATGTATGTCATAAGACTCCCTCACTTGTGTTGATTCGGATCTCCATCTATCTTCCTTACGATGTGACATACTTACTGCGTCTGTCTAGGACTTTGTTGCCTTAGTACAACTTGCCACCAATTCAGTCAATTCTCCAATTTTGAGGCACATGGAATCTTCCTCTCATCGGACTTGCTTGCTGGCGCATACAGTCTTACCATCAGAATGCTCGCCCTCGGAAGCAGGGATGAAGCGCCTCTCACTCTTGTTTTGATAGCACGGTCTCGTGGAATCCGTATAAAACTGATTTCACGATCAGCATGGTTGCCAAACACGCCCTAGTACTAGTAGATCAACAAAGGGGGATCCGATAGCGCAATCTCCTCCATCTGGTTGAATACAAAGCTCTCCGTCCCACAAAATTTGCGTTCAAGCGACTCCAGTCGGTGCGTGCCCTTGCCCTTGGTCGATACATACAGATTTTTGGCCAGCTTTTTCGCTTCCTCTGACTGCATCACCGCGTTTGCCTGGAAGAGAAACAACATAGGGTGCTTCATCTCCGCAGCGTATATGTGAGTTAATTAAACACTTCTGGCAAGTCGCGCGAGGTCCTCAAGATGCTTGGTACTCTCGAGTATCATCCATCCGATAGCAGTGGTCCCATACAGACCAAATTGAGCATCGCCCATACAGCTCGATATCCAGTTTCTCCGAGTCAACGTCGGCCCCAATGATCGCATAACCTGGTGGTGCGCGAACCATCACCTTGAGCTCGGATCCCACATGATTCTTCCTTGCATTGCTTGCCATCAACCACATTTTCTCGATCGCATGACGCGTGACCGTATCCATCGTGATCACTTGTGGAAGGATCATGCTCCACTTGCGCTCTGATGAAGACGATGGCGCAAACCGCATGTCAACTCGGCCGTCGTCTCACACGGCTATCTGGTTCAATACCCGATCGCGGGCGCTGATCCAGTAGCTGCATCGCGCATTCAGGTCTAGTGCTGGCTGGGCGTCGTCCCCTGGGTTCGTCAATGATCCATCCTGCGTATGCATCATGAATGCCTTAGAGAGCGGGCTCCCCATGTTTGTGCTCTCACCGTCCTTATGCGGGAGCTTGGAAAAGACGAATCGACGACTGCCCTCTGTGTCGCCACACGCCATCTCGCTCAAGGTCTCGTCGGCAAGGTCTGAAACTGGAGGCTGAATGTGCGCGCTGAATTCCACGGTGGGAAGCATTCTGAATCTCCATTCATATTCCTTGAATGAAAGAGCGGATCGCCCATCTAGGACAAGCGGAGGAGGATGGGAGAGATGCAGTTTCGTACGGTGATGTCGAGTGAATCCGGCGGGAGGTCTTTCTTCAGCCTTGCAAGGTCACAATACCGTTTCGGCCAGATTACTGGAGGTCTAACAATTATGGACATAGATATCGAGGTTGACTTGCCGTAGGGAGGAACGAGTCTCCGGTTATACTGTTGCAAGTAAGGATTTCGCTCATAATCTCCTTCGCGTGCAAGGTACTTTGCTAAATCGACGATAAGACTTTCCAGTTGGAAAGTACGCCCCCCACTGGAAATAAGCAAGGCCAAAGACGGATTCGGTACACTCAGACGACCCTCTTTGACATAAAAAACACCATGCGTTGGACCGAGGATAGTCAATATCTTCTTCGTGCCCATGCTAGGAGGTCGCGTTGCATTGCCATTTTGAATGAAATGCCACTTTTCTTCCGCGGTATATTGCAGAGGATAACGATCAGAGCACAGATGGAGAATGATTGGGAGCACATAGTAGTTCACGTCACCAGCGCTGAAGACTCCATCCCCGAGTAGATCGCACAACCACGCGGGTTGCTTATCCACGGGTGACTTGGTCCTGGGTAGCGACTCCGTGATCTGCAGAGGATCAATGCCAGATAAGACATGGAGTTGGGTAATGACATACACTATCATCAATGCCTCTGGATTTCTCTGCGACCCTTGGCGTCCAATCGAGTTATGAAAACCAAGAATCGTCTCTCCAGGGCTCGTCTTGCATCAAACCCTTTGGCTGCTCTGCGAGTCAACAGGAGGCCTTTTGACGTTGCCTTCCAACTCATGGTACGTCCATCGCTCAGATACCCTTGCCATGATTCATTGACCGTCAAAGAGCTCGAACCCATGGTGAAAATACCAGTAAACAATACTGGGCTTGGCCATCTCTGGGGGAACGGTGGAAGGAGGTGGAAAGTCTTGACGAGTCGCATAGACATCGGGAGTAGAGCACGCGAGGTAGTCTTGAACGTTTGAGAGAATGGCCTCCCTTGATGACGTCATACAGTTATTGGATTTGCTTGTCCATGTCGATATTGCAATACAGTTTCACCATGTCCGGCGTGAGGGCGTTGGCCGATGTGATGTCCTCCCAGTGTTGTCATGAAAGTTCAATGGCTGTCGCGCCGTGTCGTCCTCTTGGAAGTGAAGGGGACTTTGCTCGATATCGATGCGCAGTCGGCGGAGTTGCGCGTGCCGTTTTGTGTTGACCTCGGAGTCTGCTTGAGATGTCACATAGTGCATGATCTGGGGCTTGGCCTCAACAGCCTCTGCAGGATGCTCGATTTCGTGCTGCCCTTGCCTTACGGTGTTTCGTCCACGCTGGCCATTGATGGGATGATATACCATTAACGGCGACATGGAGGGAAATCGTGTCCATGAACCGCGTCTGCGTGCCTCTGAGATTGTACTCTTCGCAGATATGTTGCCGGTCATAGGGGGTGTTATGTCCGACGACAACACGCGACGTATCGCGTCACTAAATGGGATGAGGTGTTGCACCTCTCGTCCCGCCAAGAAGCCAGGGTGATATTTAGCAATATCACGCGTTTTTAGATGCAGCGCAGGCAAGGACTGGGTGCGGATGGTAGGGTGCCATTATCTCGACGTCAAAGACGAGCATCTGCTCCGATAGCCAACCGTCGTGTTTTAGATACGGAACATGTTCTCTGTAGTGCGAACCATCTTGGAGGGGGTAGTACTGAATGTCGGAATAGTCTGGCCAAGCGGGGAACACGTTGTGAGCAAGTTGTTTTGCGAAAAAGGTGCTCACCAGTATCGGCGCCTTAGAGTTGGGGCAGCATACAACCATCATCACATGCCCGACCTTGACCCCAAGCAAGATTCCGTTCTCCTGGACACGGGATTCACTCTGTGTATGGTTGAGTGCCTGCGCGTGAAGCTTACGGAAGAGCATTTGAACGCCTACTAGTAGCTTGTTCCATTTGAATGTACCGCAATCAGATATAAACAAAGAAGGTGTACCATCTTTATCCTTCACTCCCTTGTGTTTTATGAGATGAAGGTGGAATGTACAATATTTTATGGGGCACCGGCTTCAGGATGATAGCGTGGGAACATATATCCGCCAGTAGCTGCAGAGTTCGGAAGGCAAACACGAGCATTTCATAATAAGTACTGCAACGAGGCTCAGGCGTACTTTGACTCCTTGTATTCCCACCGTCTGAATCCCGCCGTGTTTAAGTCTCGTGTCCTGGCCAGCGACATGTCTTCAACTGGGAATGGTAGGTTCCTTGTCATTCAAGAATACCTGTAATGATTGCTTGTCAACTACCAGATCGCTCAAAAGTAACTGAAATCAATTGTGGTCATGCAGTATATTCTGCTTTCTTCACTCCCGATGGAAAGCATGTACTGAGTGGTGGTAGCGACCAGAAGATGCGACGATGGCAAGTAGATGACGGACGTGAGGTGGGCACAATCAAAACAGACTATGCAATCCATGCAGCCGCGTTGTCGATGGATCGCAAATGGTTGGTAGTTTCGTATGGTTCCTATGTCGGGGTTTGGAATGCGGAAACCCACGAAATGATCTTGAGCGACGTCAATCACCCAGGCGTAGTGCGGTCTGTGGATATTTCCCCAAACTCACTGATATTTGCCACGGGTGGATCCGACGCACGCGCATTCATCTGGAGCATTCGCACAGGCAACCAACTCGTGTCACTCCAACACGCTCACACTGTGGATACAGTTAGGTTCTCTCCAGATGGTGCACGCCTGGCCACTGCTTCTGCCGGAGGGTCAATCCGGATCTTTGATAGCCAAAATGGTCAACAGTTACTTGACATCCCATGTTCATTCGAAGGGTGGAAATCCTCACCACTCGCTTGGTCTGCAAATGGTCATCAAATTCTCGCTGTCTCTGCGCTGATGAATGGAGCGAAGTGTTTCAATGCGATCTCAGGGTCATTGGTCGCTACATGGGTTATTCCAAACAATTCACTGGAGTACCCTTCTATCGTACAATCGTCCAACCAAAAGTTTATCGCCATCACCGGAAACCGTTCATTATCCTTTTGGGACGCCTTAACGCACGAGCAAGTTGGCCATGTAATTGAGCACGACAATAGTATTTTCTCCTTGGCGCTCTCCCCTGATGACGACTATGCTGTCACTGGTGAGAAAAGTGGAAGAATTACAGTGTGGAGTCTCCGTGACATCCTTCCGGACTCATACTTTACACAGCATGTAAGCGCTTCCACTACTAAACATTGGTCAACTTAATGGATTTTGCACCGCATTCCTTCTGTATTGTGAGCGTGTTTGAACATCGATTCAGTTCCTTTCCTGACCCTTCCAAGAGTCACAGTTGCCACTCACACAAAACAGTGACATGACATTCGAAGCATCGAGCCAGGGCGGCTTGTCCCAAGTGACACAAGTTCTAACAAATGAGATGTTTGATCCCTCGACTCCTTCTCTTCATCGTGAGCGTGTTTAAAATTTCGTTTCCTGCCTCACCTGACCCTTCCAAGAGCCAAAGTTGCCGCTTATACAAATCAGTGAGGTAGCATTCGAACCATGGACCCAGGGTGACTTGTCTCGAGTGGGCCAAGTCCTAGCAACGCAAATGTTAAATCCCTTGGATCCTTCTTTCCACACACAAGTCCTCGCTCAACGCTCTCTCGTACGATCCTGTTTGAAACAATATAGCCTGGCCATCGACGACGCAATAAAGGTAACCCTTCTATCCTCTTTAGTCTGGTAGGCTCGTCCTGAATATTGTACATTAGTCTATTGAAATTCAGCGATCCGGCATCGGTCAGATAGCACTCACGATAGCTCGGGCCGGTAATGGCGAGCAGGACGCTGCCATGCGCATGTTTGACCTCGTGTTCACTAATGACGTCTCGACCGACATCAATCTCATATTATTGATCAAGGTATGGGATCGTTGTTTTTTGCTATTACTTATCACATTGTCTAATTACACCCAGGCCATCGTGCTGTTCAAATGTGGACGTCATGATGAGGCTATTTCGCGAGTCGAAGACTTAATCAGCATTGTCGATGATAAGATGATGTACTTCACCATTCGGGTGAGTAACTGCCATGATTACCAGTGCGAGATGACCATAATTGGGCTGTATTTAGGCTCAAATGCACCTACTACTTGCAGGCATGTCGTTGAACGAAGGCGACCATGAGCGGGCTGCGGAATTGCTTGGGCACGTAGGGGATATAGTCATCCCCGAAAATTGCCCCGAGCTAGTCGTGATCTCGCTAGTAAGTTGTTCATTCTCTCTATAAACACCTGGACTAACATTATACGGAAGATATTTGGATGGAAGTTTGATGGTTTTGCTCTCGCAATCGAGCAGCATGTTCAGCAATGCGTAAAGGCCTTGGAGGATATTGGCGACAGAGCAATGAAATCTGAGAAAGCAGAAGAGGCAACTTCGAGCTACACCGCTGCGCTGTCTTTGAGTTCTTCCAATCCCACGGGTCTCCTGGTCAAACGAAGTAGAGCTCGGGCAATGCAATGTTCGTGGGAGGATGCATTGAAAGATGCAGACGAGGTACTAGTTTTGTTTCCTCTCAAGTTTGCGACAGTACTGAAACTGATCAAATCAGGCAATCAAGTCAGATCCACGGGATCCCTGGGGATACGAAAGAAGGCATGCGGCACTGCACGCTTTGCAACGCTATGACGAGGCAGTTGATACCTTGAATCACATGGTTTCCCTTGCAGACGATCCTCTCACCAATTCGGGCACACAGTGCAGGTGTCATGGTGGCGGGGGAGATGCTGCATTAGCCCACCTTTTGGAGGACGTCGTGGCTCGCTCGGGCGAAGCTACAGTGCTTGCCTGGACAGGCCAGTCTTTATCGTACAACAGCTGCCTTTCCAGCACCCTCATCATTCATAACCAAGTCTCGCATGCTTTGCCCAGCATTGACGATGCTGAAATGGATACGCGCGTCGCGGAAGTAAAGGGTTCGATGTCAATTATAGACGCACTGGTTTTGTATGACCGAACAATCTGCTTGCCATCAACGCGGTTTTTGCTCAGAAGACTCTATCTGCCCTGCATCCTGTTCCCTGTCAAGAAGCTCGTTGAGAAAGATGCTGACATTGGCGAAGAGAAGTGTTACCGTGCCCGTGTATCAGGCGTTGGCCACGTAGAATTTCGGACGTCGGACAGACTCTCATTGTCGGAGCCACGCAGGATGACTTTCGCCCATCCATGGATTCGGGATTTGCGTAACCCGGCCGAGGAGGAACCTTGTGGAAGCTCGTCGGATAGCGACGACGATTCTTTGTCACGGTCCGATTCGGACGTGGAAGAAGAGTCTTTGTCTCCGGTCGCTGCTGCTGAGGCCGCGCCACTGTATGCAGGACCGATAGCTACAATGGACGTCTCTACCCGTGCGTTGCGGCTAGTTGTCCATCTGCAGCAGCCGTTCTGTGGGCTTTTGCTGGAGCAACAGTTGGATGGAGGGTACAAGCGGGTGGCTGCTGAGCACGAGATCGTGTTGCCAGGGCTTGAACGCCGCATTAGTTCTGTCAGGGATGTCCGAGTCGAAGTTGTGGAGGTACTATGACCTCAGACTGCGGTCTACAACTGAATCCTGATGAGTTGAAGCTCGCACTTATGCTTTTTAGTGGTCATCTGTTTCATTCCTCGCTGATTGTGTAGTACTTTGGAAGTTCACACATGTATGTTACAAGGCTGCCTCACTCGTGTTGATTCGGATTTCCGTCACTGTCTTACAATGTAACAGAGGTACTATCTGTCTCGGATTTTGTTACTCTAGCACCACTTGCCTCTAATCTCCAATTTCGAGGCGCATGGACCTATCCTCCTCCCCTCAAGCTCTGTGAATGCAATTATGTTCCACCAAAGATGGGTGTCGAGGTGCTACAATTGTCATGAAGACACTGAGTGACTATGCTATGATCGCGGAAACGTGACATACCATGTACTCGAATCCCGAACTTGGACGTGGTTCGTTACGGGATAAGGAAAGAACCCGTAGGCTTTCCACGGATCGTGTGGAACGAACGGAAAAGTGAGGGTGCTGCGTTTTTTTTTTTGCTTTCTTTTAGCTGCTAACTGCTGAAATGTTAATCCCATTGCATGTAGCACATGCATATCGTCGAGTCACGAAATTGCTCAGTAAACGATGACCAGAATATAGAGCATGTTCCTTCTGGTTGCTTCGACACCACCTTGCACTATGCAACTCGTTTTCCTGGCACTCCCTAGTAGTTCCACCGCGGGTGAACTCTGAGCACTATGGAAAGCATAGAGGCAAATGGATGGTAGGCGTGAAGTTGATTGGGTGCAGAGGATGCCATCTGGAGTGTGGTGAAGCTTTTGGTCAGAGGATAAGGAACACTGACCGTGGACGAGGGATACCAGAGGCCTCTTGTCTCTCAGGTGAACAGTAGCGTATACCCCATCAAGACCTAGCCTATCTCATAACCAGAAGCGTTTCCATCTAAGTGGGAGCGTGGCAAAATGAATGATGGGCTGCAGGTTGACCGTGTGGCAGCCCGAAATGAAGTTTAGTTGATGCGTCACTCACAAGAGATGAGTTTTGATGGCGTATACGTAGATCCCAGACGGAATGGAGCCCCGGCAAGATCGAAATCGCATGACGATAGAAATGGAGAGGCAATTGTGCCATACGTCTCAAGACTTGCTACATGGCGGACTCGGAGAGTAGTGCCAGCAAATAAAGGGCAAAGTGTTCGTAAGAGACGAGAATGGAATCGTAATGATTGCGCGAGAGATTCTTGTTTCGGTGTCACTGGTGCAATTGGTCAAAATATAAAAGGACTACATAGTAGAACCGGAACACGCACGCAAACTCTCTTGCCGAGTAAATTACTCTCGGTACATCCATGTGTCGGTGAAGGGAGACCGTGCGAGGGATATCATGTTTAGATCGATGTCAGCATCAGGTTGACTCGCTGTGTGGACCGTAGCAGGGGCAGTGCCACTGGCAAATGAAACTGGCAGAGAGGATGTCGTCTTTCTCCAAGTCAAGGTAGTACTAGGTTGATTTTACGACATGAATATTACGTAATACATTTACATAAGACCACTGGGGGCTCAAGCGCTCGTGCGGCTTGTGACTCCTTGTATTCCTACCATCTGAATTCCCGCTGTGTTCTCGTCCTGGCCAGTGATATGCCATCAATTGGAACAGGTAAGTCACTGGCACTTGACGTTCAAGAATACCTGGAATGACTACTTGTTGACTCCCAGATCGCTCGAAAATAACTATAATTAATTGTGGTCAAGCAGTATATTCTGCTTTCTTCACTCCCGATGGAAAACACGTATTGAGCGGTGGTGACGACAGGATGATTCGACGATGGCAAGTAGATGATGGACGTCAGGTCGGCACAGCAATCAACACAGACCGTCTAATCCGTGCAGCCACGCTGTCGATGGATCGCAAATGGCTGGTAGTTTCGTATGGTTCCTATGTCGGGGTTTGGAATGCGGAAACCCACGAAATGGTCTTGAGCGACGTCAACCACCCAGGCACAGTACAGTCTATGGATATCTCCCCCAACTCACTGACATTTGCCACGGGTGGGTCCGATCCCTGCGCGTTCATCTGGAGCATTCGCACAGGCAAAAAATTTGTGTCACTCCAGCACGCTCATAGCGTGGATGCAGTTAGGTTCTCTCCAGATGGAACACGCCTGGCCACTGCTTCTGCCGGAGGGTCAATCCGGATCTTTGATAGCGGAAATGGTCAACGGTTGCTCGACATCCCGTGCCTATTCGAAGGGTGGAAATCATCACCGCTTGCCTGGTCTGCAAATGGTCATCAAGTCTTCGCAGTCTCTGCGCTGATAAACGGAGCGAAGTGTTTCAATGCGACCTCCGGGTCATTGGTCGCTACATGGGCCATTCCAGGCAATTCACTCGAGTACCCTTCTATCGTACAATCATCCAACCAAAAGTTTATTGCCATCACCGGAAACTGTTCACTATCCTTTTGGGATGTCTTAACTTACGAGCAAGTTGGCCGTGTAATTGAGCACAAGAGTAGTATTTTCTTCTTGGCACTCTCTCCTGATGACGATTACGCTGTCACTGGTGAGAAAAGTGGAAGAGTTACGGTGTGGAGTCTCCGTGACATCCTTCCGGACTCGTACTTTACACAGCATGTAAGCGCTTCCACTACTAAACATTGGTCAATTTAATGGATTTTGCACCGCATTCCTTCTGTATTGTGAGCGTGTTTGAACATCGATTCAGTTCCTTTCCTGATCCTTCCAAGAGTCACAGTTGCCACTCACACACGATAGCAACAGCGACGCGACGTTCGGAGCATCGACACAGGGCGACTTGTCCCGAGTGGAACGAGTTCTAACAACAGATATGTTTGATCCCTTGAATCCTTCTCTTTATCGTGAGCATGTTTAATTTTTCGTTTCTTGCCTCACCTGACCCTTCCAAGAGCCAAAGTTGCCGCTTATACAAATCAGTGAGGCGGCATTCGAAGCATGGACCCAGGGTGACTTGTCTCGAGTGGAACGAGTCCTAACAACACACATGTTAAATTCCTTGGATCCTTCTTTTCATGCACAAGTCCTCGCTCAACGCTCTCTTGTTCGATCCCGTTTGAAGCAGTTTGGCCTAGCCATCGACGATGCAACAAAGGTAATCCTTCTATCCTCTTTTGTCTGGTAGGCTCGTACTGATTATTGTATATCAGTCTGTTGAGGTTCAGAGATCCGGTATCGGTCAGATAGCACTTACGATAGCTCGCGCTGGTAATGGCGAGCAGGACGCTGCCATGCGCATGTTTGACCTCGTGTTCATTACTGACATCTCGGCCGACATCAATCTCGTGTTATTGATCAAGGTGTGGAATCATCATATAGCTTTCACTTATACCGTTGTCTCATCACACCCAGGCTATCGTCCTGTTCGAATGTGGACGTCACGATGAGGCTATCTCGCGGATCGAAGACTTGATCAGCATTGTCGATGAAAAGACGATATACGTCTCCGCTCGGGTAAGTAATTGCCAGGATTGCCAGCATGAGATGATGATAATCTGGGTGTGCTTAGGCTCAAATGCTCCTCCTGCTTGCTGGCATGTCGTTGAAGGATGGGGACCATGAGGGGGCTGTGGAATTGCTTGGGCGCGCAGGAGACCCAATCATCCCTGAAAATTGTCCCGAGCTAGTCGTGATCTTACTGGCAAGTTGTTCATTCTCTCTCTATGAATATCTAGACTAACATTACGGAAGGTATTTGGATGGAAGTTTGATGGTCTTGCTCTCGCAATCGAGCAGCATGTTCAGCAATGCATGAAGGCCTTGGAGGATATTGGCGACGGAGCAATGAAGTCTGATAAAGCAGACGAAGCGATTTCCAGCTACACTGCCGCATTATCTTTGGACCCTCCAAATCCCGCAGGTCTCCTAGTCAAACGAAGCAGAGCTCGGGCAATGCAAAGCTCATGGGAGGATGCATTGAAAGATGCAGACGAGGTACGAGTTTTGTTCTCTCTACAGTATGCGACAATGCTAAATTCGATCAAATCAGGCAATCAAGTCAGATCCACAGGATCCCTGGGGATACGAAAGAAGGCATGCGGCACTGCACGCTTTGCAACGCTATGACGAAGCAGTTGATACCTTGAATCACATGGTTTCCCTCGCAGACAATCCTCTCTCCAATTTGAGCACACAGTGCAAGTGTCATGGTGGCGGGGGAGATGCTGCATTAGCCCACCTTCTGGAGGAGTTCGTGGCTCGCTTAGGCGAAGCTGCAGTGCTTGCCTGGACGGGCCAGTCCTCACCATACAACAGCTGCCTGCCCGACACCCTCGCCATTCATAACCAAGTCTCACATCCTTTGCCCGCTATCGATGATGCTGAAATGGATGCACGTGTCGCGGAATTAAAGCGTTCGATGTCCGTTATAGACGCGTCGTTTTTGTACGGCCAAACCATCCGCTTGCCATCAACGCGGTTTTCCGTCCGAAGACTCTATCTGCCCTGCATCCTGTTCCCCGTCAAGAAGCTCACTCAGAAAGATGCTGATACTAGCGAAGAGAAGTGTTACCGTGCCCGGGTATCAGGCGTTGGCCACGTTGAATTTCGGACGTCGGACAGGCTCTCGTTGTCAGAGCCACGCAGACTGACTTTCGTACATCCGTGGATTCGAGATTTGCGTAGTCCAACCGAGGATGAACCTTGTGGAAGTTTGTCGGATAGCGACGACTCTTTGTCGCAGTCCGATTCGGACGTGGAAGAAGAGTCTTCGTTTCAGGTCGCTGCTACCGGGGCTGCGGATGCGGCCACGCCGCTATACGCGGGACCGATAGCTACAATGGACGTCTCTACCCGTGCGTTGCGGCTAGTCGTCCGTCTACAGCAGCCGTTCCGTGGGCTTTTGCTGGAGCATCAGTCGGATGGAGGGTACAAGCGGGTGGCTGCTGAGCACGAGATTGTGTTGCCAGGACTTGAACGCCGCATCAGTTCTATCAAGGACGTCCGAGTCGAAGTTGTGGAAATATTGTAACCTCAGACTTTCGTCTCCAGACGAATCCTGATGAGTTCAAGTTTCGCACTTGTGCCTTTCGTGGTTATGGGTTTCATTTCTCGCTGATTGTATAGTAGTGAAGTTCATATATGTTTGTTACAATGCTTCCTCACTCGTGTTGATTCAGTTCTTCGTCAGTGTCTTCCTTACGGTGTAACTCACGCACTGTCTCTGTCTCTGATTTTGTTACCTTAGCACCGCTTTGCCTCCAACCTGGTCAATTCTCCAATTCCTAGGTACATGAACCTATCTTTCTCCCCTCGAGCTCTGTGAATGCTATTGTTTGTCATCAAAGATGGGTGTCGAGGTGCTACGAGGTAAGTAGTCGTAAAAGACACTGAGGGACTAGGCCTTCTACCAATCATGTGGAACGAACAGAAAAGTGAGGGTCTTTTTGCTCTTTCGATTGCTACTTGCTGAAACAGAAGTTAATCTCATTGCACGTAGCACAAGGGTACCCTTGACTCACGAAATAGCTCCGCAAACGACGACCAGAATCTAGAGTATGTTACTTTTGGTTGCTTCGATACCACCTTGAACTGTATGTTTCGGTCTCCTTTCAACGAGGTCCATTCCCTCGTGGTACTGCAGCAGGTGAACTCTGAGCACCATTGAAAGCATTCAGAGGCAGATGGATGGTAGACGTGAACTCGACTAGATGCAGAGGATGCCATCTGGGGTGTGGTGAAGCTCTTAGTCAGAGGATAGGGACCATTGACCGTGGACCAGGGATGCTCGAGTCGGGACATGACCCTCACCAGCGTGACAAGGGCTAAAAGTATTGAAGTAGGATGAACGATGGCCAACACGCTGATGGAGACGCCAGGAAGGTACAAACTAGATCGTGGTCACTACGAGGAAGAAGCATCCCCTCGACGTTATAGGTGGCATGTGGCAACGATCAGATGGTCAGAATACGAACAAGACC
>JBBPLX010000954.1:0-13032 GCA_038090015.1 Leccinellum albellum
AAAAATCTGCAATACTTTATGAAGAGCCAAGATCTGAATTGAAGGCAGGCTCAATGGGCACAATACCTATCTCACTTTGATTATACTCTCATTAATAAACCTGATACCTTAATGGAAAAAGCCAACACTCTCTTTAGAAGAGAAAATCATAGTGTGGGAATTGAAAATGACAACAAACAGATGGTTTTCATCCCTGAATCTTGTATTAGATCTCTAGATGAGATTTCCCTCCTTAATAGAATTAAAAACACACACTCAGGTTATAAAACTCCTGATGGGTCGATCCTCCATGAAGGATTCTATTTTTATAATGACAAACTCTGGGTTCCTAGTGAATTTCATCAAGCTGTGATCATGCAATTCCATGATCATCTCATATTTGGGCATAAAGGTGCAGAAAAGATGCAGGAATTTATTACTAGATACTATGCTTGACCAGGAGCTGAAGCACAAGTATAAGAGTACTGTCAAGCATGCAAATGCTGTGCATGCATGAAACAAAATAATATTACACCAGCAGGGCTGTTACAACCATTAGAAGTCCCCAAGGGACCTTAGAAGAGCATATCTGCAGATTTCATTACTATCTCCCTGAGTCACATGGCTTTGATAGCATTCTTGTGGTAGTAGATAGGTTCTTGAAAGAAGTAGCTTTCATGCCTACCAAAAAGATGATTATGTCATGGGAAACAGCTGAGCTGTATAGAAATTATGTATGGAAACATCATAGACTTCCTGATTCCCTTATTTCAGACAAAGGTCTGCAATTTGCTAGTTAAATGATGTGCAATCTTCTTAAACTATTGAAAAAAAAAAAAGTCCACAGCATACTATCCCCAGACTGATGGACAAACAGAGCATGTTAATTGCAAATTAAATCAATATTTCCATCTTTTTATTACAGAAAAACAAAATCAATAGGTCAAATGGCTAGCCCTTACCCAGTTTAACTTCAACAACACAAAATCCTCATCAACTGGTTTCTCACTGTTCTAGTTAACAAAAATGTTTACCCCTCACTTAGGATTCAAACCCACTTTCATTAAAGCTCTGGCAGCTAAAGACTTCACAGAATCCATAAAGGCCAATCTACAATTGTCCAAAGAAAACTTAGAAAAGACACATGAGTACATGAAAGCACAAGCAGATAAACATAGATTGGCAGTGCCAGAATATTCCATTGGAGATTTGATTTGGCTTAGCACTGAAAATCTCAATCTTGATGATTGACCATTTCATAAATTAATGGAACACTGCATTGGACCATATCCAATCTTGAAGGTCTCTACCAATAGTGTAGAACTTCTATTCCCAAAATCCATAAAAGCTCGCTTGACCATCAATGTGTTCCAAGTCAAACCATACATAGAACCATTGCCCAGTCAACCCATCATATGCCTGGGACCTGTTTCTGTTAATGATGAAGGAATGGAAGAATATGAGGTCAAATATATTGTTGAATCTCACCCTATAGTTCATGGATTCCAATACCTAGTGTGTTACAATAGAGATACTCCCTGAGGGCCTTCCATCCATCATGGCATTCTTTTCTTCCACTTGTACTTTCTTTTCTCTCTTTGTCACTCATGATGATGACGCCTTCATTATTGATATGCCCTTGTAATCCTTCTTGTTCATTCTCCCATGTTCCTTTTCCCTTTTGTCCCTCTTTGAACCTGTATTATGCATTCCTTTTCCTTTTATGTCTTTCTCTCTTTCACTACTATGAACACAGCATAGTCTGTGTGTTATACATTGATGTATAAAATACCTCTCATAGTATGATGGTGTTCTTTAGCTAGTTCTGTGCAATTGTAGCATTCTAGTTCCTTCTGCCTCTGCTTGCGAGTGAGACCCCCTCTTAAAGTCTTCCATAGGCATTGCCATTCACCTATAACTTCAAACCCTTGGAATGTCTGACATGACTCTTCATGAGATCCTCAACATTGCCTTATGGCATATACCTTGTGAGCTCCAACTACATACCATAGATTGGGTATAGTCAAGAAGGCTGCTGTTTGCAGTATAAGAGAATGCTCTCATGTAACATAGTGCATTGGAAATAATATGATGAATCTGATAGGACCTGGAAGCTAACCTCTGGGTTAAAGAAAGTGCAGCATGCTATAGATGATTTTCACTGGCAGAAGCCCTCTGCACCTAAACACCTGAAAATGGCACATACTTTTTTCAATTCACTTTTTTCAATGCCAGTCATCAATTTCACCTCTGGAATTACCTTGCCTGATCTGGAATCTCAGGCCTAGTTGAGGGGTAATGTTACATTTCTAGGTTAGACATCCAACTTTTTACTCTTGTTTCATTTTTTTGTGATCACATGACCTGCTTAGTCAGTCATCACATAATCTTATCACTTATCTATGACATCATAGTCTAAACTTACATGTGTTACTAATTCTCTCACACACTCATGGGATTACTATAGCCTTATATAGATAATATACTATGCCTTAGTCATTAGTGTACCTGCCCTCATGTAGTCCATGCACTTGTCCTCATAGTATAAATAGTTGAATGCATATGACTGAACAAGCCAGTCTTGTTCTGGTTGAATTCCCTCTAGCCTACACAGATCTCCTTTTAAGTCAAAGTTCAAGTCAAGGTGCCTAAGACTGTATTGGTTAAAGGTTGCCCTCACTTAGATAGTTCTGTAGCAGTCTCAGGCCTCTCTGATGACTATAAAATTCTGTACTTTGTATCCTAACTAGAATCTATGTCTTTTTCTCTCATTTTCACCATGTATGCATATCCTGCTTGTCATCCCTTGTTGTCCTGTCACTTGTCTTGTTATCTCATTCCATCTACATGCATTCCCCTCATTTGGTCCACTTTCCTGCACTCCAGACCACTCATTTCTTGATTGAAATCTCATTGATCTTCCTTTTCATCACTTGGAACCATTCTCACTTGCTTTTCCTGGTCACAGGATTCTTTGAGACAAACCCACTCACATTCTTTAACTTCACCTTCATATATTTACAATAGAGTTGGATGGCATTGGTGAGTTCATTGAGGAGGAATTGAGTTGTGGCACAGTGCATCATCATTAGTGTTTTAAAGTCCAGTCCAGTCCAGTTTTCCCACATCCTAATAAGGCAACCAGACCACAACTGGTTTTTTCACTTTTCCAGGCATTGCAACTGGCAACTAGTCTTTGAAAGACCAGTTTTTAGGCTAAGCAGTAGCTATATGACATTTAGACAATGCTCTCAGCTCTCAGATTACAGCACTTTGCAATTCTCTATGGAAAATGCATCACAAAAAAATCATCAGCTAAGATAGGACCCCAAAGGCATTGTCATGCATGTGATTTGTGTGATGTGCAGCTCAGGTCTCTTTGCCCATACCATGATGTCACCAACACTGGAGCCTGCTCAGGACAAAGAAAAAGTCCATACATTCAAGGTATTACTGACTGTCTATACCCTCAAGAAGACTGCTACTAGGGGTGCTCACAGAGTGGCCACTGTGAAAGAAGAAAAGTCAGTCAAGGTCAAAGAGTTACCCTTTGCTATCAGCAAAGACAACTACATCTATTTTCTGACTAGTCTGCTTGAAAAACATGAACAGGAGCAGTACAAGGTGTTGGAAAAGTGTTGCTTCCCATTCAAGTATGTGCCACCGAAGTCAAAAGGGTCAGTTCTTTTTTAAAAAATCTTTTTGGCACCATGAGCCTGATGCATACTAGTCAGTGCTCTGGTGATGGAATGGACATTGACAATGAGTCTGACTACAAAGAAATGGTACAAAAGATACATGAACATGATGTTAGCATCATGAAGATATTCATCAATATGAAGGATGTTGAAAAGCTCCCAATGTTGAGCACTGGTGGGGTAGATGATGAAGAGGATGAGACTGGGTCCATTGTGGAAGCTGGTGTGGTATGTATATGATAGTATATCCCCATTGCATGCTACTTGGGCACTAATACTATGAATTCATAGAGCTTGAAGGTCTCGGACATGGATATACATCTCATGCAATGGCACCTCATGCTTCAAACTCATTACAAGAATGAATTTGGAGATGGATACACATACATTGGTCCAATGGGGCCAGTTGCACTCACGCCTAGTTTGATTATGGACTGGTGTTGTGCACTGGTAAGTTTTTTTTGTCACTACACTATCAGACTAATGCTTTTTTAGGATGAAGGGCACACTACACTAAGTACCCCATCAAATATCGAGTCATTCAACTTGGTGATGAAAGGGACCCCTCTGCATCTGTCCTGAAAGGCTCAACTGTCTCAGCTAGCACCACCAAATGGCATGGACATCAACTCATTGACATCAGTACTTCTGTTGCAAGTGCTCACAAACTTGAGCTCTGGCCTTGTTCAGCCTGCTGCCACAGCCACCCAGCCTGTTGTTGCTAACAATCCACTGCCTCCAGTAACACCTCATAAGCCAGCCATTTCAGTACCGCCACCATCACCTTCACATCTCAAACAATTTCTTGCCTATGCCAAAACCTACTTCAGCATAGAGGATTCATTCAGCCCACTATGAGGATCCCCCAAGTTAGGCTTGAAAATATCAGACCAGATGTCCTTGCTGATGTGAACAAGAAGATATTGGGTCAAATTGGCATTTCGATAGGCAATATCACTCATCTCAAAAGATATAGCATTGCCTGGCTTACGTGGAATGGATAGCCTGAGGAAGCAATGTGCAAATAGAGCAGCACCACATCAACATCTTCGGACACTGGCAAGCCAAGTAATAATAGGGCCCAGACTGTGTCTCCACCACAAGAGAAAAAGATTTCATATGAAAAGTGCTATCATGACCACAGAGGTTTCCGCTTTACTGGGCCAATGATGGTGCCAGGTGATGCTGATCCAGATGCTGATTATGATCTATATTACCATTGTGACACACAGAATCAGTGGCTTCCTGTCCCATGTAGTTTTATAGTCATTGAAGATGCTGGAGATAATAATGATCTATATCCATCATTTGAATAGTAATACTACATAGAAATTTACATAGTACACTATGCAATATATCCAGATGCATGGAAACAGCATTCAGCCTTGTCTGGTGTAATGCTCTGACAAGCACAAACAATTGTCATTACAGACAGATCTCCCTCATGGTGGCACAAGTAAGCTTTGATTGCTGAAAACACCTGCTCAATGGGATTGTAATCCGGTGAGTATGGTGGCAAGTAGATAAGTTTACATACTAAGACGAGTCAGTAGAGCATAATGTACTGTGATGATTTTACTTACAGTGCATGTTTTCCACTAGCGCCCAGACTTCTTCACTGTGGTGGATGTGACAGTTGTCCATAATAATGACACTACACAGGCCAGGATATGCAGTGGTATAAGGCATCTAGAAAAAATGTTCATTTTCTCTCTCTGAGATGAAAATGAACATTACATACCACACATTCCCATAAGAATTGTAGAAAGTGCATGCCATCAACTGGGCCCTTAATAATGTCATAGCTGATTATACCATCTCATGTGATAGTGGGAAGGATTGAGTAGCATATGCCATGTATAAAGTACCAGAAACCATAGCAACATTGTCCTTGAGTCAACCATCCACAAGGATGAGACAATGTTCTTCGATCCTTTGCAGCTTCATCAACAAAGAGCAACATTTCCACATCACATGCTTCCACCCCAATCCAATTCATGTGGAGTGCATGCAATTCATCATTCTGCTCAGCAGTAGAGAATGATACTCCTTTTTGCGTGATTTCGAGGTGCTGCAGAGCACAGGAAATAGTAAATATTGTAGCATACACATGGCACCTCTCACACAATTCCTTTTGAAGCTCATCAAGATAGATGGTATTGTGCTGTTGGATCACATTGTGAATGAAAAAAATGTCTTCTTGGCTGAGGATGTGAGGGCATCCAATGGAACAGGAATAGACATGAGGGCTAGAGATGGTTCCAAAATTTTTGTAGAGCTGGAGCATATCATAAGCAAGCATTTTCTTGACACCAAGGACAGTGCAGATGTTTTTGATGGTGCAGCCTTGTTCATAAAGAATGAGGATCTGGTATTTGGTGTTGTTAGGGACAGTGCGAGTCAGCATGGCATGGGTGATGGGTCAGAGGGCAAGTGTGACAGCCTGCCTGCAGCTCACTCACTGAGATGAGTTTGGGGTCTTGACATTGGCAATTTCTAGCTGACAATTTTTTTGTGATGCATTTTCCATAGAGAATTGCAAAGCGCTGTAATAAAACAGTTTGTAATTCCATCCATAAATGGCTGAGATATGGCCATTTTTGACCTGTATGTCAAAATTTCATTGATTAGTCTATATAAAATTCAAATAAATACCTAAAAATACATAAAAATACACAAAAATTATGGGAAGTGTATCTAGTTATGGAAAGGCAACCAGTTGCCAAAAAAACCAGTTGCAACTGGTTGCCAACTACAATTGCCAATTTTCAAAATCAAGGCAACTCACAACTGCAGTCCAGTTGTGATCAGTTGCAGTCCAGTTGCCAGTCTTTTATCAGTTGTGTAACTAGACTTTAAAACACTAATCATCATTGCATTCATGCATCATGTCATGCTGTGATGCCATTAGTTGATGTCACTCCATCTGTCCATGCTCACCAGTCACCACTGGCACCATCTGAGTCATTGTATCATTCAAGTTATCATTTATGCATAGGTGTATAGGGTAAATTTTTCATGGAAGGTTGAAAAAAATACAGGGATTTGGATAGATATTCTGCTAGCCTGAGTGCCACAATTTTCACATGGGGTGAGTTTTTCATAGTAAGTTGAAAAAAAAACATGAGGATTATTTGTGCAGATAATCAGCCATGATTACTTGATTATATCCCTGGTGTATGTGGCCATCTGAGAAATGGCTTTTCCAAACATCTGAATAGCTGGCATATATCCAGTCACACTATCACATATCATCATATAATAGAAATAACATTCAAGTGGAGCTCAAACTTGCTATGGCCAAGCCCATTGCTGAAGGTCACTAGCAGCTTGCCCTTTCTGTTGCTCTGCACACCCATCTTGACAGACACCACCACACTCCACTATCTGAATGGCATATGCTGTACTCTAACAGATGCTAGAGCCTGGTACACTCCACCAGATACCAGCATGCTCTCTCACCTGGGTGGCACACTCTAGCAATCATGATTGACATCAATGCACTCTGCTGATTAAGGTGGCACACTCTATCAGCCATTGCCACACTCCACCATCTGGACAGCAATCCTAGCAGGCAGCCCTGTTCTCCTCTATCCTCTTGCTATAGTGTACAGAAGCAATCACACAACATGCACAATAGTGCACACTGTGCAGTCACTCCTGCATACTGCTCTTGTTGCTGTTGCTGGAAGGTGGACATTACCAGGTTAATGTCTATGTTTGAAAATCCATACCTGTGATGGTGGAGAGTCTAGGCATGACTGCTGTAGGAAATGGGCAGTGCAAGGTAGGAGGGCAGGAGCAGTGCAGTGACCTTTGGCACTCAGCTTGGCTGTAGCAAGTTTGAGCTTCACCTGAATGTTGTTTGTGTCATATGAGGATGTGAAGGACATTGATGTGAAAGGACATTCAGACAGATTTGTCACGTCAGATAGGTTCAGAAAGGCCATTTCTCAGACTTTGTATGGTATATAGTATTGCAAAATAGGGTGTCTCAGCCTCTTGGGTCAACCCAACTAGTAGGGCATTAGTAGGTCAACAAACTCATATCGTAGTTGAGCCACAATTTAAACTCTGTCAGAGATGCTTGGTATCAATGTTCCAAATTGGAACTGCTATTCACAAAGGTGTGTCTGCTATTCACACAGACATATCTGCCATCATCCATAGTTGCTACATAATGGAAATAAAATTCAGAGGGTCTACATAAAGTCCCAGTAAACAAATGTGTGCCATATTGCCTACCACTGTGACAGTGCCCACCATCATCCATGCCTCAGAAATCCCAATGCCAACAGATCTTAGAGCTCCTTCAAATTGCTTGGCTGCAGTTTGATGGCTTCCAGTCACCAGTGCATTGAACTCTCAGAAAAAGCTTTGCTTACTCTTTCTTCATCTGATAAGGATGACTCCAGTGATTCTGCTCCATCTTTTGCTTCATTCACATCCTCCTCAGGCTCCAAATCCACTACCACTCATGACTCTGACTTGGACTCTCAATCCTTCTATGGACTGGACTTGTCAGACTCAAATATATCCCTTGTTTTTTTTTTACAGGAAACTTTAGATTTTAGGGATGCTTTGAAAGCAGCTTATGATGAAGTTCTGTGCACCTACTACCTTGCTCCCTGAGTGCATACTATCCATGCCCCTCAGATTCATCTCCTCAATGAGTGGAAGCTTCATCACCCTCATTTCTTCTGCCAAAAACTCTATATATTCCATGATGTCTTTTCAGTCCTTGTGGACAAAATTGCAGACCATCCCATCTTTTCCAGTGTAACCTATGATGATTCCAATGCAGATGATCTGGCAACTAGCAACTGCCAATTGCCTGTCTGGATCCAATTGGCCATTTTCCTAAATGATGCAGGTCATTTTGGAACTACTGCAACAACTCAGAATATGGCAGAATGGGCAGGAATTGCAGTGAAGACTGTTTATACCTGCTATCAGCAAGTCATCATTGCACTGGCACATTTCTATGATGAAGTTATCCACTTTGATCCTGCCAATTCTGCAGATGACTTTGAGGAGAAGCAAAGGGCTAAGGCTTGAATTGAATCCAGATCTTGTCTAGCTTGGAGGAATGGATTTCTCTCTGTGGATGGTTCCCCCTTTCCTCTTTTTCAGAAGCCAGGATATCATGGTGAAGGTTTTTATGACTGTAAATCATGCAATTCACTTACAAACCAGGTAAGCTGTCATTTAGTATTGTGCACTGGCACTACTAAATCAATCACTTAAATGCATTTATATAGATTGTGATTCTTCCTCATAATCTGAAAAGTGGTGGATTATGCCATTGCCTTCCTGGAAGCATTCATGATGCTAGTGCTTTTCAGAAGACTCAGCTAGCTCATCATCCAGAGCAATTTTTTAATAATGGTGAATGACTATGGGCTGATTCAGCCTATGCATCTCAAACATGGTGTGTCCCCCCATTTAAGCAACCTGTGGAAGGAAGTCTTTCCTATGACAAACAGTTCTTCAATAATCATCTTTCAACAGTGAGTTTTATTTTCAAATCTGTGTACTTGATTTGATTTGATTTATTTTCAAAGATTCATGTCAGATCAGAGCATTTCTTTGCTTCACTCAAGGGACATTTCCAATCACTTCAAGAGTTGCACATTCAAATTCAGGATCAGGATGATCTTGATTATGTAGCTGGATGGATTTGCTGCTGCTTAATTTTGCATAACATGATCATTGAGATTGAAGAAGAACTTGGTTTGGCAAGCTCACAAACTTATTTCACTCAGCAATATTGAGAGGTGAACAGGGAGTTGGATGATGAGCTGGGTGGAAGGGATATAGATGAAGGACTTGCTCACTCAACAGGTCAAAACTTCAGGCAGCAGGTTATGACTGATTTCAAGTTACTTGATTATTTCCAGGAGTAACTTGAGATAAATATATTTACACACACCAACAAAGGGAGGGAGAGGCCCAGAAATGTATACAGCAGATAGACTTGAACTCAGACAGTATAACAACATCCTATGCAAACATAACTACATATGGCACAGATATTCTAGCTCCAACTCTAGTTCTAATTGTTTAGTACATTCAGCTAATAGCTGAGTCTGCACATCACAGTCCCTGTTGGCTTGCTTAAACTGTTTGCTCACAAGCCATTTGTTGTAGTTGCAACAACCTTTCCAATTCTCATACTTCTTAGCCCAATTAAGCCACTTGTTCTCAGCCTTGTCCTTGATTTGAAGCACCAGCATGCATGCTTGTGGTTTTAGATATGTTATTAGCTAAGTGGTTGACTAGCAACTCAACCTGTTTCTTGAGAGGCCAGTGAGTAGATTTTGACTTTGATGACATGGATGTTGGCAATGTTGATCCTGATGCCACATTACTTATGCTTGCATCAGAGTTGTCTGACACAAAGTAAGAGGGGAACACATTTTGTAAGTATGGCAAGGACAGATCTGAGTCAGATTCAATCCCTTTGGGCTCCTGCAGACTTGGATGGAGGGGAATGACAACTCCTGCTAGTACATATCTTCATCATCTAAATTCAACAAAATAACTCACCCTCTTCCATAGCCTGAGGAAGGTGGGCCAGTGACACACAGTGCACCACCACAAAATGAGAACAGTGCAGGCCCAGATGAATGCTGCCCATGCCATCTATGTAATGAATGGGAAAGTGTTGGTGGTCATGGTGGCAGATGAAGATCTATGGTTGTTCGAGAAAGAGGTGGATCATCATCATAGCATAGATATTCATTATCATCAATGTCCATTGATGTGGAGCCTGCAACATCAGACTGTGGGAGAAGTGGCACATTTGAGGCCAGAGGAGTTGGAGGATTGGATGCAAATGCAAGAAGGGTTAGAGGGTTGGAGGATCCAGAGGCCACAGGAGTTGGATGTTGCTGGGTGCTGGACAGTACAAGAAATGCTGGATCAATGATGGAATTGGAAATCAGATGGGATGAGGTGGAACTTGAAGCAGCTATTTGCTCAATGCTTTTGTCACCACTAGTCTTTGGGGCTGCACAGTTAAACAATGCAAGCATTTTATCTTTAAAATTTTGACTGAAATCAGTGACAGAGAAGAATATATTATAAACAGGATTGGTCTGCCAAAATCCATGAAGGGTTGGCTACCATGGAAATTCCTTAATGACCTGAGCTACAAAGATATTGATGCAGTGTCATAGTAATCTACTACAGATTCATTATAGAAAATCAAAATCACAAACCTAATTCATTTTGGATCTTTGAATTATTCTAAAGATCCTCAAATGTCTGGTCAGTGGCTAGTGTTTTAAGGTCTGGTCCAGTCTGGTTTTTGGGCTTATTTGGCATAACCAAGACCATCACCAGTTATGGAAATTTCCTAATACAGAAAGACCAGACCAAAATCAATAAAAAACCGATTTTTCGGTCTTTTCTGGTTTTTGGTCGGTCTTTGAATGGTTTTTAACCAGTTATGTGACCCCTAAAAGATACTACAGACTCGTGGCTTCCTGCCCATATTTTTATTATCTAAAGCAGTGCAGGGGTCATTGAGATATGATCATTTTAAGATTGCATGTCATTATGTATAATATTCACTTATGAAACCCATTATGGGGTACTGAATACCGTGGGAACCGCGCTTAGTAGTGGCTGTACCGACTTTAAGGGCGACCCCTATGTGTCATTTCCTCCAAGAATTTCGTAATTCTGTCTATAAATGGCAAAGATATGGCCAATCTTGAGTTGGATGTCATTTTAGGAGGTACTTTGATAAGAAATACCATAACTCAGTCAAATAAAATAGTAAAAATATGGAAAAATCAGGAAAAATCCAGGGATATACTACGTGATAGGGGGTACCTTGGTTACCCCCAAAATACCAGTCTTAACCAGTTTTGGTTGGTCTTTTTGATTTTTCCAAACTCAAAAGACCATAACTGATGTAAATCAAAATCAGGCAGGACCAGTCTGGTTAAAAATCAGTTTTTCATTGGTCTTGAGACCAGACCTTAAAACACTATCAGTGGCACCTGTTTGCCCCAGTTATTTATTATGCTTGTTGTATAGCTTATGTAGGCTGCACAATTACAGATAAATCAGGTCCAATTCATAGATAAGATACCTACTCTCTGAAATGATGGGTGATCCTCAAGATGAACTCTTCTGGGTGGCTCTGACTGATCTCCATAATCTCTGTGTTTGGGTCATTTACAAAGACAGCTTGAGCAGCCTGCTTACAGCACTTTTGGTAATTATTGGCAGTCACATTGTGACTTGCATAGATTACAAAATTGGTCCTGCCTATACTAATAGACACAAACTCGAAGTTTCAATCACAATCCACCATCCAAACCATGTCAAATCTCACCCTAGTAGTACCAGAAGGCTCAAACAAGAAATTTTGACTCTTGCAAGCTGTCATGAATCCAGCAACTGGAAGCAATGTCATGGTGGACTCAGAGAATTCAGGACTTGGCACTGGCAGTTCAGACATAGACATGGACAATGGCAATCATCAAAAGGACACTGATCTTGATCTTGAGGACAATGAACTTGGACTAGAAGACTCTCTTGAGGCTTGGACTCCAATCCCTCCTCCAGCCTCAAAAAAGCACAAATGCAATCATAAAGGTGCATATACTCAGGTAATCTCATGATGCAATAAAATATCCATTCAGAGATTTCATAGCATTCTAGGATGTCTTAGAGGCAAACAGGCCCTCGCTTATGAAGTCAGATTGCCACCAACTTGAGATTGTGGCTAATTCTTCAATTGGGCATTGTTTTGAGTGTGACTAGCTACAATTTTTTTGTAATCTAACAGAACTCACCCACAACTCGCAACTGCCAATAATTACCAAAAGCACTATAAAGTAGTAGTCCTTCAACATAGATCCAACCTCCTTCTTGCATCCCTCACTCTTGGCTTCCTGAGTGGAATCAGAAAACATCTTGATGTGAGCAGATTCATTTTCTAGACACCAGTTGAGCAGCTTGGTGGTGCAGAAGCCAAATTCACCATCCCAGTGAATCAGTGGTATTTTGGGCTTGAAATTGGTCTGTTTCTTTTTCAATTTGGAGGCCAACTGAGGTGAATCTGATGCCTCTGAAGGTTTTGATGCCTTTGAGACCTGGGGCATGGTGGAGGGAACAGTGATGAACAGGTAACATACATCATGCATGTTGTATGTCTTGTTCAATCGGCGCCTGAACTCTGTTCCATCACGTGTGTCAAGCTGCCAACCAGACGACCTACTAGTCCCAAACTAGTACCCCCCCTGAGACACCCATTAAATGTGTAAATAATTGTTTTCGGAGCCGAAAGGTCCCAAACCAAGTGGAACCACTGTGCAAGCAGTGTTTTTGCAGACCC
>JBBPLX010000955.1:0-13029 GCA_038090015.1 Leccinellum albellum
CATCTTTGTCCCTCATCCTTTCCTCCTCTACTCTTTGCATCTCTTCCTTCCACCTTCTTTTTTCTTTCTCCAATCTCCATGCCTCCTCTGCCAACTTCATCCATTCTTCCTCCATTCTTTGTCTCTCCTCCTCTATCTTCTGCCTCTCCACCTTCTCTACCACATCTGTACTCGTCGCCTTTACCTGTGGGCTCCTCAAGACAAAGTCCACTTTGAGCAGTGCATCTGGTTGGTCCTGCTCAGCCTGATCCTCTGAGCTCCACTTACCGTGCAGCCTTTCCATGACCTCCTTTACTGTGGCCTCAACATGGTCAAGGGAGTGGATTCCCAGCTTCGAGCAGTGAATGATGTGAGGCACATTCTCATCATCAGGCTCCAGCTCTATCACCCTATAGCACTCACACAGCAAGAGACCCAAACCTAGGGCCACAGGACCTCCAGAGTTGCCATCCACGATCTTGGCCTTGTGGAGTGAATCCAAGGCAAGGTGGAAATAATTGCCTGGGCCATGGACCTCGTCAGGAAGGAATGTGTGGGACCAACACCAAGATGCCCAGTGCGGTAGCCCAATCCTCAAGGCAGGTCGGGCAGACAACTCAGCATAATAGAATAAGTGCAAGAATTAAATTAAAAAAATTGTGACGGCTCACCATGCAAGGCAATTTTTCCCAAAGGAAGGTGAGCAGAGTGTCATACTCTGACATGGATGAGAGGCCCTTCAAAAAAGTTTCTCGATGGTTGGCATTCGCAGCAGGGCTGTCAACCTCTGGCACTGCTGCCATATCGCTAGAGAGCCGAGGTCACTTGGAGGGAGGAGACAATTGAATCTTTGATGAGCTCAGGACAGGGTTGGTCACCTTTGCTTTCGCTTTCCCTGCTGGATCCACCTGCTCCCCAGTGGACTCATCCTCTTCGTCCTCGCCAATTTCCACATACTGGCGCTTCTGTCGAGGGGGTGGTTGTCTCTCCACTCGTGGCAAACCAAAGGGTATGTCATCAGCCTCACCTTTGAGGAAGGTCAGGATCAGAAGACCCTTTTCTGTGCGAGAGGACCAGTGGTCCCACAATGTGTCTATTTCTTTCCTTGGAAACTTGGAAGGGTCAGCAACAACAAACCCTTTGGGAAGGCAGTCCACATCAAGGTATTCTTCCTGAGACTTCGCCAAGAGGAGCCAAGGGACCGAGACCTTGGGTCGATTGGAAACATGCACTAATGCACAGTCAGTAAAAGGAACAGCAAGAATATAAGCCAAAATTACCATAAGCCTTATGAAATATCTCCTGTACTGCATCTTGTTGGGTCTTAACATATCGTGCAGGAACATTAGGGAGCAATGGATGCCCAGAGATATCCACTGCCACTTCTGGCACAGAGTCATCACTGTCGTCGCCATCACTGTCCACCTCGGAATCCGTGGACTTGTCTGTAAAGAGTCAAACAGTATGCGGTTTCAAGGCAACAAAAAAAAATGGAGTGAGTAAGCTACTGTGGTGCTCCTCAAGATCGCTGATCAATTCTTCTTCGTCCTCCTGCTCTCTTACCCCAAGATGAGGGAGGAATTCCCGACGAATAGCCTGCAAATGCAATGATTGAACTTGGTATTTCCATGGACTGGCAGTGACTTACCAAACGAAATGGTGTGGGAAGCTTAATGTCAGGCTCACCAGCGATTGGAGATGCAAGGATTGCTTCCTTGCAAGCTTTGAGAATCCGCTTATGCTTATTGTGATCACCTTTTGCGAAGATGTACTGCATGCAGTACTTCTGAAGGATATTGAAAAATCTGCATGACCAGTGAACCATGATGTGAGAGACACAAGGGAGACGCGAGAGAGAGAACAAGTCTCAATGGGTTTTTTTTTGACATGACATGACACGACATGCAATTCCAATCAACATCATGTTACTCAATTTCAATCTGACCAAATCTGGTGCATTTCAGGGACTCATCAGAATGTGCCGACAGAAGCACAGGTCTAGATTCCAGTATCATGTGATGTAATCTTGATACTGTATGTGGTACGTGGATCCAGTATCACAGCACAAAATGTTCAGTGTTGCAAGGGTCACATCTGAAACAACCTGAAGCACAAAACACAACTGACATTTCAAAAATGAAAGCTTTGGAACAATGTAGACAGGAATAATTGTAGACTACCAACTAGATGTGAAGTGGGATTCTCAACCAGCAAGTGGGAGGTTTCTTGTGCAAAATAACCGCATCTGTAGGACGAGTAAATATCAACGAGATGCGGTCCCCAAGCCTTTTTTTCCCCACCACCCCACAGTCCTTGTTGACACACTCCACAACCTGAGTCCCTTTGTTGTTCCCAACACGAGTCCACTTCAGAATGACACCACACTGGGGGCACTGCATTAGAAGGTTCTCACCCCAAGGGCGAGTGTCCTGGTGAGCCCAGACATACCTTACAACACTGTCTGGAGTGATGTGCACAATGGCACTGTATCTCCTAAGGTGCGTCATCTCCTCCAGAATTTTCTCCAAGGACTTGCGGAACTCAATGTCATGCACGATGACGCTCTTCATGAGCCTCAACACCAGCTCACTGGTATTGTTGAGGATCAGTCGACGAGCGTCAAAGGCAATGGCATGTCCCACATTGAACCTAGTACTCAAAATAAATAAATGACCATAAGGAAATTTTTGAAAAGACTTACTGCCGTAAAGTGCCCACGAGCTTGCCGAACGACTCCTCATTGTGTACCAAAGAACCACAGGCCCAAAAGATCATATTGGCACCTGGGAGATAGTCCTTGAACGGCTGTAATAAAATGCCTAGAAACTGATTAGATGATTAGTGTGATTCGAATGCATCATAAGTGATCTGCTATATCTGGTTGACAGAAGCTGCTACTGACTTGCCTGTATCAGTCCGGCCCAAGAAGAGGTCGCCCGTATCTTTGTCAGTGTGGTCCGTGAGCGTGACAACGACATGCTTGTAGATCGAGTGAGCATCGCTCAGTTCTTCGGCGACCAATCAGGGCCACGCAGTGACCCCAGATTTCATGCCGAGGTCGAACTTGAGTGATAATACCTTGAGGGATGAGGGGCCCAAGTAGTCCCGGAGACCTTCTTCCAGGATGATGGCATGAGCAGAATTCCCTATTGTGGAGAGGCACAATTGGACAAGCAGTGTCCTTGGACACAGAACCTTGGCGATGCGAGTTGCCTCAAAGCTACCATTTACTTTGAGGAACGGTGTGATGATGGAATCCCCGCTGGCCCGAGTAAAACCCTACAAACCAAAGTGTTATAAATATGTCGATGGAGAACAAAGAACTTACAAAATAGGGTGCAGTGTGTTCTGATGTGGAGGCACTGCCAGACCAATGGCAGAAGGGGCATTGGAATCGAATGTCAGCAGCCAACAACGTGTCAGTGATATCGGCCAGGATCTCGATGCACCAACCGCAGATCACGCGAGGGCAGAAGCTGCAGGTGTAAAGAGTTCTGCCATCCAGGCAGAGGGAGAAATACTTGACGAGAACGAGTCGATTAGCGAGGTCAGTGACTACCAGGGTTGGCATGGCGCACCTTGGCCTTGGAGACCATTACCTTGCTCACATGCTCCTTCACCGTCCTCTGCCGTTTCGAGACCCTACCAGCATCCACCAGCGCGTCGTCTGGTTGAAGCTCAATTCGACTCGCATTCCCCCCAGTTGATTTTTTGGCGGTTTGTTTTGTGCGGGGCATGGTGTGGCCAGATGGGTGATACTCGAAAGAGACAAGATGGGGGTAAAAAGTGAGGGTAAAGATCGGTGGTTGTGAACCCAGAAGTACGACCCGACAAACCAACCCGCATGGACACGGTGAAGGGTCCATGTCATCAGCTAATATTCCAGCCAATCACGGTTAGGTAAAGTCAATGCACGCTCGGCAAGACTCAGTTTTTTATTGTCCGAAAGAGTCACGCTTAATATGTCTACATTAGGACTACTACTCAAGCATTTGCTCCAGCCAACCACAATTAAAGCAACTTGAAGCTGTCAACTAACACTCAGCAAGACTTGCATTTTTGTTGTTCAGAATGGGATCTGGACTACACGTGCACATTGCCGATTGCAACAGCACTTCGGAACTAGCACAACTGACCCGAACGAACCGTGTCGACACGTGTCAGATCCGACAGAACCACAGTGCCACCGCATCGGATCCAAAAATGAGTCATGCCGGTGTTGAAATGGTGACCTTTGGACTCTGTTTCATAGCCACCGGTTCTAGATCATATCATGTGTCTTCATAGACCATGTCACATGATCTGGTAAAAGAACGTTCTAGATGTTTCTTTATAGAACATTCTATGAACTTCTTCTTATCTTTTATTCTATTCTTATCATCTCTCTGATTGGTTTAGATAAGAGATACATATGCCATTCGCTAGTTAAAGCATAGCCTTTACTGCGGATGACTGATACACTTAGTAATGCTCCATAAGCCACTTAGTAATCATTCTATGGAACATTCTATACGTACACAAGTACATACAGTGTTATCAGTATAAAAGCGGTCTATCACTGCTCTGCTTAATAACAAGCTAGTTATCTATCTTATCAGATCAGATCAAGCTCACTTCCTAGTAAGTCTTCTACTAGAGAAATACTTCCATTACTCGTTGTTGGTTACCCTTGGCCTTTGCACCTTAGAAGGTCACCCTTCTAAAGGTTATGAGCCCCGCCTTGATACTTTGACCTTATCATCTTTAACGTTATCAGCGATTAACCACCGCTGCGATGTCTGGTCATCCTGTCACGCATAATGAGCTTCGAGCCATTGAGCGTCATCTCGCCAGGATGGAGTTGGTTTCTCTTTCTCCTATTCGGAGAGGTCATCAATCTTACCGTCACAATGTTGCTGACGAGTTTCGTCCCTTGCAGCGGTCTCAATGACCAATGCAAGAGTATTACACTCCACCTGGTAGGCACCAATCTCGTAACCCTTCTTTTGTTGATACACCCGCACTTCCTCCACATCCTTCTTCACTTCGACGTATCCCACGTCAACTGTTTCGGCCTCCTCCGCCGACTATAGCGAATGCTATCGGGGACTATGAAAGGAGGTATGTCGATGGCCGGAGACTAGATGGCGAGGAAGACGTTGGATGTGTCCGCTAGCTGGGTTTCGGTACCAGTGCCTTGTCGGGACTATAAGGGATTACTCGGGATAAAGGGATAGGTAATCCCATTTGGCTCTCAAAACCTGTACTGAAGGACAAGGCCGAGAAGAACTAGACTGGGGGTCTAGGACTTCAAGGTCGCTGTATTTATACTATTTAAGTACATGCACGGACCATGCCTTAAGGGCAGGCCTTGCCTATATATAGCTATAGTGAATCTAGATAGATAAAGCTGTGAGGCAACAACGTGGTGTGGCAGTAGAAGCCACCCATGAGAATGCAATGGAAAATCCTACCATGAGGAGCACACGAGGTGTGGCAGATCTATAGATATAGTAACAATCAATCGGGGGAATCTATGAAGATACCCAATACCCAATATCGGCAATGTGAATGCCAGCAGGGGATCGTAGATCCACGAGCAGCTATAAAAGTGTCAATAAGTACAAACAATGAATAAGACTATAGTCATGTGAGCGGTAGGGTGCTACCCAGTGCTGACTAAGGAACCACATGATCTGATAAGATAAAGGATAAGCGCAGAGATAAGGAAAGGGGCAAGACTGGATGGGGAACCCTAAAATAGGGGCAAAAGCTAGGTGACAACCGAGGTTCATCACACCGACCAATCATGCTGGCGCACGTTCTTTCTCGTCCAGTGAGAGTGACCGTCAGCATCGACAGACCACTGGTGGCAGAGGCAGTTCTAGCCCTGTTATACCCTGGTACACTCGTCTATCCAGACGACCTCCGATTTCCTATGCCGGTGCTGAGGACAGTGATCTCTTCCTTAACCGCCCTCGTTGCGATTGTCCAGGCAGATCCCGAGACACTTGCCCAGGTTGTAGCTTTGTATTTCCAACCTTCATCTACACCAGTGAGGTTATCCGATCAAATAATTGGAGACCTACACGCCGTGCTCAGAGACTATATAATCGGATTCCCACACCTCCTCCAGTGAGAAGTACCAGACAGTGGACCTCTGATCAGTCTTCTTCTTCTTCCATAATCCTTTCTCGGCCTCCCATAACAGAAGCCGAAGTCACTAGAGTGGAGCTGTCCTTATTGGATACCGTTCTATCGGAAGTTATCAGAGACGTCATCGGAGTTGTTGTCAAACCTCGTCCGATATCACCGGCACCTGCCCTTAGCAATGCTGAGCCCTCAAATAGCGGTCCCTCCTCTCTCCCAATTCCTTCATCTCTCCCGTGATCTCCAATTCTATCAGATGCATTACCACCACCAGCCTATTCCCCCGGCTCCAATCCCAACCTTGCTTTCCAAAATGAACTCGAACCTCCACCTCACTCTCCCCATTCCCAAGGAAGTCCCCGCGCACCTATTCAACCGGTCCCAGATCCTCCAGGGACCCTTCTCTATGATTCAGTACGAAGACAGTACTGGATTAATGGTATATGCTTTGGTATGACACCCTTGGAATGAAGTCAACCGACATATTGCCGGTCCCCAGATCAAGGTTTCCTGGTCTCACCAAATCCTTGCTACTGGGAGGCTAGAGAGTCGGTTAGCGGTTCCAGTTTCTTTATTCCCTCCAGAGATCGCTTCCATCGAAGCAGCCCCCTGGACCATTCCCAACACTTTCATTTTGTCCAGGGACACCCACGCCTATCTCAGAGAGTCCATGTTCAGCGTGGTCGAGTCTGCGGGATATCCTTTTCCCACTCAATCATATGATAGCCCTTTTGTTTCCAAGTCCGCCACCCATCTAGGCGGATTTGAGGTCCTTTCCAACGCCGACCATCCTTTTGGCAGCCTCGAGTACGCTGAATAATATGTTCATCATTTTACCAACTTCGTCTTTCCGAGGCCCATGGACTATGTGCCGTCGAGACAGGAGTGGAACAAGGAGTTTGATTTGGTAAGGAGACAGAAGTATTATTGGGACAATCCCTGGGAACTTATTCATAAAACTCTTCATTCTGACCCTTCTACCGTGGACTGGTACTTATCTTCGCTTTATACTTTCTCTACAGATCCTGATCACAGGGTCAATTCAGAGCTTAACTCTGAATCTTTTATATCTAACGTTTTGTGTCATGACTTCTCAGGTCTCGGAGAGCTCTCAGGCCTCCCTGGATGTTCTAGAGGAGAAGTGGTTGCTTGCTTACGGCGACTTCGTCAGAAGCGCACCATTACCTTGGGTGTGGCCATTGCCCCCCGAGAGCGGCCTATATGTAGGCGAAATGCATCAATGCCTAGAGCAGCACCGGGACCATAAGTCCCCTTACCTCTTTACTACGTATTGAGAGATGTATGATACATTACGGATATTCTCTGTACCATATTTTCCCCACTCAAAATCCTTTTTTCCAAATCCCTCTAAGATTTGAGACAATGAATTTCCCTTGAAACCCAATCCACATTATTTCCCATTCCTAAACTTCGAAATTTTTGAAGAAATCTGTACTTCTAATCCAATTCCAAATGGAGTTATGATGGTGCAATGTTTACGATATGGAAATACTCTTGTTCTCAATTACTATAATGTAATGAATACCCCTGACGTTTTCAGGGAGGATCAAAAGGAACGACGTATTAATTATTGGGATCTTCAACGAAACTACAGGACTCAACATAGGGAAGAATGGTTACATCGACGCTATAGACGTTGGAAAGAATGTAGTGAAAGATATTGGCACCATGTCACACAAGATGAAGAAGAAGATTTACCCAGAGATCAGAGACCAATATCCCCGTTACGGGATTATCTATTATGAGAGGCACAGGATGAATAAGAAGCACACTATTCTCCGGTTGCTTCTGAGGTTCTATCACCTCTTACGGAGTTATCCGATGTTTCATCGGACTTAGACTGGGATTATCAAGCATTCGAAGAACATGCGAAGTTATGGGATCTTTTCATCTTTGCTGACATATTTGCTGTTCCCATTACTGAACTGATCTTACTTCTTTTCTAGATCTTGTTTCATCTATCCAGATATGGCTACCACTCTCCCTACAGATTTTCTTTCGTCGAAAGAAACCCTTGCCAGAATTCCTGTTCTTATTGGAGCTTCCAACTATCATGGATGGCCATTAGCTCTTCATGGTCCTCTTAGGATGTTAGCCGGATGGGGCTTGATTGCAGGAACTGCATTGTATCCTGATGCCGCCGGCACTAATGCTGAGAAAAACACGTGGAGAGGAATAGATATGAAAGTTCTTGGCTTCTTATCTACCATGCTGTCAATTGAGCTTCAAGCTCAAGTTGTATGGGAACACGCTACACCTCCTGTTTCACTTGCCAAAACCTTATGGGATTTGATGCTAGCCCTCTTGGGAAAGAAGGGTATTCCTGGACAGTTTTTACTGTTTCAAGATGTGCTGCGCACTAAAGTTGATTCTCATAATGTTTCCACTGGCTTATCTACTATTTCCAACTTGTTTACGCAACTGAAAGCCGCGGGATTAGATATCCCAAAGCAATTGCAGGCGATAATTCTTCTCTCACGCCTTCCCTCCTCTTATGACGGAATGATTTCTAACATTATTCAAACTGTCGACTCTGCCGATTTTACCATTGACACTATGCTTCCTCGCATCGCCAATGAGACTAACACAATGTGATCTGGCCTCACATCCAAATCGCTGTCCAACCGCATCTCTGCTGCACCCACTCCACCTGTTCAGGCAAACCACACTTCTGCCCTTCGTCATGGCCCTGGTCCTCAGACTGCCTGGTCAGGACCACAGAGTCAAGCACAGGGTTCTTTCTCTGGCCAGCCTGGTTAGAAGT
This sequence comes from Leccinellum albellum, assembly GCA_038090015.1. Classification (NCBI taxonomy): domain Eukaryota; kingdom Fungi; phylum Basidiomycota; class Agaricomycetes; order Boletales; family Boletaceae; genus Leccinellum; species Leccinellum albellum. The sequence goes on from JBBPLX010000955.1 coordinate 8,894, forward strand.
TTCAGAATGCTACCTCTGGTGGGTTCCACGGTAGTCGTGGACGTGGTCGTGGACGCGGTGCTGGCTCATGCCAAGGTCAGCACAATGCTGACAACTATCAGCATCAGCAGGAGAGGAAGAAGGGTAAGGGGCGCACTAACACCTCTATTGCCGATGAACCCTTCGCCAACATGGCGACCATCGAGGAAGAATCGAGTATGGTCATTGACCTACCTGTGATCACTGATGACCATTTCATCCCAACAGAAGTTTCCATCCCTATGGACGAGTTTCAGGATGAGTACATGGTTACTCATGAAGATGAAGAGGATACCAGCTCGATGATTGCAGTTGCCAGTTGGTCCACAACTGAGGACGAGCAGGTAGTTCCTTCTTCTTCTCAAGGTTTCTCCGATGCTGATCGTCTGAAGATGCATGGTTTCTCCATTGCACAATCTGCTAGTCCATCCACCTCTTCTTTTTCCCCTCCTCTAAGGATCAATCCTTATGAGAGATAACAGGCGGATATACGCTCGCGTAATCGCCGGCATAATCGCAAAGGGAAAGGAAAGGAGGTCGTTACCCATTACAATGGAGATACAAGGTGGAATACAGATGGTACCTGGAAAGGGGGGTTAGATTCCAGAGATAGAATCGCGGACGGAGATTACATACCCGATCTGGATGATTATGGAGACTATGACTGTAGCTCGTACGATAATGACGACTTCGCTTCTTGGTGCTATATGGTTGTGAAACACGGATCTAAGACTTCTTCCGACTTCTTACAGGATCATTGGTTGGTTGATTCCAGTTGTTCGGATCACCTCACGCCATACTTCTCGGACTTTGCTGTCCTGGAGATTCCTGCAAGTATGCTCACATTGCTGATGGGAATACCATCAAGATGATTGGTCCTGGGACTATCTTTTTACGTTCTCACACTGGCTCTGATCATATTGTCTTGGACGGTGTCTGGCATTCGCCCGATGCCTCTTGTTGGCTCTTATTGACGAATCAACTTGCATTAAAGGGTTACACTATACAGATTGGTCAGACAACTGATATCTTTGACAAACAGGGTTGTCTTGTGATCTGGGCTTCTGCCTCATTGCCTGGTGATATTCTCCATTGGTTCCGGTCAGATCCGCTTGATCCATCTGGATATGTTCACACCCTGTCGGATGTTTCTTCCACCTCCTTATGGCATGCTCGTTTGGGTCATCCTTTAGATAATGCCTTACAACATCTTACCTCTGCCACCTCTGATGTTCCTACTCTATCCTTTTTTGGACCTTCACCTCCTTGTCATGGTTGCTTGATTGGCAAATCCCATGAAAGACCTCTTGGTCCTTCTGCTAAGCGTGCTACTCAGGTTCTTGCCCTTGTGTACACAGATCTTATTGAGTTGCCTACCGAGTTGCATTCCCACGCTCGCTGGGTTTTAACTTTTATTGATGATTGTTCTGCCTTTGCCTTCCTTGCTTTTTTGCGCCGGAAGAGTGATACTGCTTCTTGTTTCCATGATTTGGTTCTGCACACTGAGAACGTTACTGGTCTCTCTCTTACCTCCGTCCATTCGGACCGTGGGGGGAAATATCTTAGCCAAGAGCTTTTACAGTTCTTCTCGTCCAAAGGTATCTCACGCCAGTACTCCGTTCCACATTTATCCCAACAAAATGGGAGAGCAGAACAGTTCAATAGAACTCTCATGGAAAAGGCTCAGTTGATCCGATTAGCCGCATGTCTGCCACCCTCCTTTTGGCAGGACGCAGCAGAAACGGCATTACATCTTTATAATCGTCAACCAATGAGACACCACAAGTGGAAAACCCCTTGTGAGATATTCTTAGGGACTAAACCAGATTTATCTTATTTCCGGGTCTTTGGATGTAAGGCTTATGTCTTCATACCAAAAGATCAACGCCAGCATAAGTTAGCACCGAAAGCTGAGGAAATGGTCTTTATTGGATATGAAACAGGTACTAAAGGGTACCACTTTTGGTGTCCCACCAGGAGGAGAGTTTTTATCTCACCTACTGCCACATTTATGGAAGAAGTATTTCCTTATTGTTCAAAGAAGGTTAAGCCTATGAATGAACTTTCCTCTATTCCCTCTTCCCATATCGATCCACCTATCAAGGAAGAAGATCTATCCGCTCCACCTGGACCTCCTTCAGAACCTATGCATCGGACTTATCCTGATCAGATAATCTCCTTTCCATACATTCCTCATCTTGATCCACACTATCCTCATTCTCCATTCTGATGATACAGAAATGAATCAATCTCCGACACATCTTCAGGATTTCGAAGATCTATATCATGATCCTAATCTACAAGATATGGAGATTACTGAGCAAATGCCACAAACCTTTTCTAACAAGTGGATATGAGTCCATCTTGCGTCAGCAGCATTATCTGTTGGCATACCTGTACACTATCGAGACATAAAAAAATTACCGATAGGTGAACAGAGAAAATGGCATGTTGCGATGGAAGAAGAGATTAAATCTCTTAAAGACCATAATGTTTGGAAATTAGTGGATCTACCTACAGGTCGGAAACCCATTACTAGAAGATGGGTATATGCACAAAAGAGTGATGGTCGCACTAAAGCTTGCTTTGTTGCAAAAGGATTCACACAGATCTTTGGAATAGATTTCGAGGAAACCTTTTCTCTGGTTGCTCATTTTGAGACTGTGAGATTATTACTTGCTCTAGCTACTCTAGAAGACTGGGAGATCATGGCCCTTGATGTCAAAACAGCATTCCTCTTTGGAGAGTTAGATGATCATGAGGAACTATACATGACTCAACCAGAAGGTTTCATTGTAAAAGGAAAAGAAGACAAAGTTTGTCGTCTTATCAAATTCATATATGGGTTGAAACAAGCAGCTCTAAAATGGAACCAAGCACTTCACAAGTCGCTTGAGAAAATGGAGTTTAAACAGATTGAATCCGACCCAGGCGTTTACATCAAGTATATCGGGAGTGATAAAATTGTTTTCATTGTTTACGTTGACGATGCTCTCTTTCTTGGTAGTAACAAACGCTTACTCCTCGAACATATCAAACAGTTCACATCTGTTTGGGAGTCTAGAGTTTTAGGAGACGCTACTGAATATCTTGGTATGCGCATCATTCGCAATCGGAAGAAACGAACTCTCTGATTAGACCAAATCGTATATGCCGAGAAAGTTGTTTCACGATTTAATCTCGAGAACGCCAAGTTTGTGTGAACTCCTTTACCTTCTGGATATAACCTGAGTCCTAATATAGGAAAAGAAGATCCAAAATGGAGATCTCAATATCAATCCGTTATTGGTTCTCTCCTTTACATCATGCTGGGAACACGACCTGATCTTGCATATTCCGTGATTAAACTATCACAGTTTTCAGCTAATCCTTCTGAGGATCACCTGAATCGAGCGCTTTACATCGTTCGATACCTTGCCTACACCAAGGATACCTGCATTCTATACAATGGACTTGCAGAGAATAATGGTTTCACCACATATTGTGATACCAATTGGGCAGGAGATTTGGAAAAAAGGAAATCAAGGACTGGCTATTGTATTTTCCTTGCAGATGCTATCGTTTCATGGTTGTCAAGATGTCAAGCCACGATTGCCTTATCTTCCACCGAAGCTGAATATATTGCCATGACAGACACAGCTAAACAATTAGCCTGGATCCGTAATTTGTTTTATGAGATTGGTCATGAGATCAAACACCCTTTATCACTTAATTGTGATAACCAGGGAGCCATGTTTCTCGCTTCTAATCCTGCTCAAGAAGGACGTGTTAAACACATATCCTTACGGTATCATTATATTCGAAAAGCCGTTCAGGAGCTGAAACAGGTCGAACTTTTCTATGTTCCCACAGATGATCAGTTCGCAGACATCTTTACTAAGAATGTTTCCTTCAATGCATTTCGAAGAGGAATATTACATTTGGGAATGATTAATTATCCTTCTCTAGGAACTCAATCAGATCACCGAGGAGGAGTGTTGAAATGGTGACTTTTGGACTCTGTTTCATAGCCACCGGTTCTAGATCATATCATGTGTCTTCATAGACCATGTCACATGATCTGGTAAAAGAACGTTCTAGATGTTTCTTTATAGAACATTCTATGAACTTCTTCTTAT
>JBBPLX010000956.1:0-13010 GCA_038090015.1 Leccinellum albellum
CGTTTTCGTGATTCGGACGTAACGGATGGTCGAATATCCTTGGAATGATTGCGTCGAGATTTCAAGTACATACCAATCGTTTGGCGACATTGAACTTCCTCCATTGCTCTGGTGGCCGACAGGCCCTTGCATGGCATCACCATCATACCTGTTACCCAAGGTACTTCAGATTCCTGTAAGGGTACTCTCGGACGTATGCGCTCTCCTCCCACGAGTACATTCCCAACTTTTTCCTCCGCTAGTGGATTGTCCTTATTGACTTCATGATATCGACAGGAATGTTGGGTGACTGGGATGACATAAAATCTACTTGCTGGATGAGAACCGTAAGGAACTCCGATGGACATGACGTACGAATGCTTCCACAACAACTCCATATTCAGTCTGATATCACTTCACAGGTCGGAACTCCTTTCTGATCTGTATTTGACGCTCGTGAACTCTTCTCGGAACGTAAAAGCGAGATGAATGCCATCCCTGCGAATGACCTACATGTCGGTGACCTCGTTATTGTCGAATCCAAAATTCATTGCTACAACATGGACATGCCCAATCCCTCCAAGGTAGTTGGACCCAATGGGCTATGAAATTCGAACTTGTCAACGTCTCCCTACTGCAAAAAAACGCTTGTGTCGTCCACTCCATCGATGAGGATGATCCCCTTCGAATCTGACGTATGTCTTTCCCCTCATCTTCTAAATTTCCTTTTCTAACTTTCCACGGCCACCGTGTACATACACTTTCATGCTCAGTAACTACTTGCTGTATCCGTTACCGACCTCTCAGTACTGCTTCTATGATTCTCTGCTTGTATTAGTTCGTCCTTCTTTTTTGTATTTTGTTTCCTTCTCGCACTAATATTGCTTCAGTATGTTTCGTTCTCCATCCAGTTTCGGTCCCGAGTTTCTGTTCGTCCAGATTGTAGTTTCTCTCACGTTCCGTATTCATCGCCCTTCTCCTCAAAACCTACGAGCAGTAATGGTCTGAGTCCTCGCCTAGTATCGCTTCTATCGTCGTGATCTATGTATCATTTCCATTCCGGTGCCCAATTTCCGTTTGCGTTCAGTTATGGTACGTCTTAATTGAAATGACATTAATCTCGAGCTCACATCACTCCAGTTAAAAATAAATTGGTATACTTTCCTGTTCGCACTCGCGTTCACTGTATTTGTATTGAGTATATCTCCAATAATTGTTCGTGTCACTTTCTGATATTGATCTCGAACTCACATCACTCTAGTTAAAAATCAAACGAGTACTCTTGGTTCAAATCTTCTGCTTATCGACACTTGGTATAATCTCTTATCCAAACTCGCGTCCACTGTATTTGTAACGATCTTTCATATGTATCCCAGTGATTGTACGTGTTATTATGCAACATCGATCTACTAAGTGTTAGCTTATCGGAGTTACTAAATTGGGTCCAGGGACTGCCCGGAGGGCTTTGCTATAGATAGTAGCTATAGTAGCTTACCTCTAGTCGAAGTAATATGAGACTACTTAGTACTGGAGGAACTGAAATTGAAGGTGGAAAAATGAGTAGTGTATTATTCCTGGACCTGAAGGGTACAGGTGTACATGTACTGAGCATTAAGTGTGGGAACGGACCAAGGTCTGAGCTTCCTTGGAATCCGACCTTCATATGACTGCGCACTTCACCTACATCACTGGCAGCTTCCTTGGCTAAAGTTCTATTCGTACCTCGACCTCATCCTGATCGGCAACCTCACTCGAGTCACTTTACAGTAATGCTAAGTTGGTGGCTACTATATTACAGAGATCTCTCCTGATTTCTTCTATCGACATGGGGAAAGGGGGCTGCATCTGTCGAGGTGCGAAACACCATCTAGACACTGAATTTCCCACCGGGAATTCAGTGGTTCTCACGGGACTGGCATCTACAAAGCATCTTGTGCCGTTATCGCTAAAGACACTTCCATGGGCCCATTGCCCAATTACAACTCTTGAATTCGAACCAAAGATAGGAATTACTTCTCATGTATGTCAGTGAGTTTTATCCATCCCAAATTGTGCCCAGTTTGTTTTACTGATTCGGAGGATGGGTCTGCAACATACCATGAGCATATTCAAGCGATTATGTATCAGCCACAAAAATTGGTTTCACTCAATTCTCCTTTTTATAACTGACATGTCATTTGCATGCGAGTACTTGAGTAAGGGACTGTAAGGCTAGGGACTGAGTGCTACGTGCTGAGCGTGTGAGACCACTGGAAGCCCCAGTAGTACTAACCGCAGGGTGTGCACATCATCTGACTGACGGATCACCACTGCTCGCTTCCGCCCATTTCTGCCTGTCACTCGCCTAATACCATTTGTTTGCACAATCCCTGCGCTTTGATACCCTCTCTCGGTCAGGTTTCTCCCGTCTTGCCCAATACCACTTCAGGTCATTTCGTTTGGATGCGCAATCCCTGCCCAGATACCCCTTGCTCGGGCCGATTTCTCCCCAGTTCCCCCCATTTTTAGGTATGCACAAGACTCTCGTTTACTTACCATTGACTTGCTATTTACTCAGTATGACAGTTGGTGTATTGTGACGCTATACTTATTCATTGCTTGCATGTACTTTGTAGGAGTGGGTTCCATTTCCCTTGTTGTGTTCCGACTCCCCCTGGGTCTAGGAGCTGCCCGGAGGCCGGCCTTGTTTATAAATCAATGGAACTACTTTTACTTATAACATTGTGCACGTAGTAGCTTATTCTGTGGTATCTGAAATGGCCCGAGCAAGCCAAAAAAAAGGCATACACCAACTTTGAGCTTTTCACAAAAGAAAACATGATCCCATTAAATGTTACTGGTACCGATCAACTCTTCCAGTTTCTTAGTATCCATATTCGGAAACCTCGGCACAATCCGGCACTTGAAGGGAAGAGGGTGCCTGTGCGAAGAGAATTAGCACCACTGGCCACGATAAATGAAGGATTCCTGGTGGGGCTTCCTTACACAGTGATACCATTTGTAAATTTTGGCTCAACGGATATCTCTACTCCCTTCTCATCTAATGGTTTTAGTATCTTGAACACGGCCAGCACCTTGGTCATCACCGACCACACAGATGTGTCTGCAAAGTGTCTTCCGACGCAAATACGTCGACCGAATCCAAATGCAATGTGGTCAGTATCATTTGATTTAAGTGAACCATCATCATTGAGGAACCGATCGGGGATGAAGGTGTGTGAGTTGGAGTATCTGGATTCGTTGTGTGCCATAGACCTGGGGAAACATTGCGTCAGGACCTATTTACAATATATGGACCACACTAACCATACGTTCGCTATAACAATTGCACCTGAAAATCCCGTTGATGAATGTTTAGCAACTACGTAAGAGATCATTGTGAGTTGCTGACCCTTTGGGATATGGAACCCTCCATATACATCGTCATCCACAGCAGCATGAGGCATCACTGCATGGTTCAGAAGGATAACTAACTGAGAGATGGGATCACACGTACACAGAGGAGCCAGAGGATTACATCTGAAGATTTCCCGAAGAATGGCATCCACGGAGGGTATCAAAGGTCGATCCTCTAACTCCGGTAACCTGCTGTTGCCCACAACAGCGTCAATCTGCACTTGTGCCTTTTCCTGTACTTCCTGGTTGATCATCATCATCAAGAAAAACGTCATCAAGACTCCAGTGGTCTGGTTCCAACGTTATTGATGATTATTATCCTAGGAATATTGTGATATGGTACGCACAGTCTCAGATCCAGCTGCCAAATTGTGCGAGGTGAATGAGCTATCTAAGACTCTGAAGATGAAAGAATATGAGCTGCGCACCCAAAAACGCAGACCCAGCTGCATCCTTGATCGCATGCAGCGAAGATTCTTCAGATGCAATCCCTTTCGTTTTCATATATTGTATTCCATCATGCACCATCGCTGGTGAGACACCACAGGTCGACTAGCAAGGTCAAATCTCAATGAGCATAATACTTTAAGTGTCGAATTGAATATCGACTTCACCATTTTTTGAAGAGAGTACGCAAATGGGCGTTCAAGGCATTCCTTCACGCACTCGCGTGCAGCCTCCAAGGTTTTCTTAAATGACAACCCCAAAAAACACGACGGAAGATGGCATACTATGAAAACATCCATCATGATTAAATATAAAAAATAAATGGGAATATACTCACAAAATGGAAAGGCACTGATTGTGATCGCATAGTCGGGACACATTGCAGTCATGATTGTGGAATTAAATTTTGCAACGAGGTCGAAAAGTTCATCCTCTTTCGATACTGGATCATAGTCATAGGTGCTAATGAGAATGGTCGACATCGAGTACCTTGATGAAATGTTGAATTAGGTCTTTCGAGGCAATTGTGACTCCGGCTCGGATACACTTACTCGAACACATGATCATCCAGTTGTTCAGGAGTACTGAGCAACTGCTGAAGGAAATGACACGCCTTGCAATGTTGCATCGGCAAAAATCTAGGAGCAGCGTCAGGTCTGAACGTCTGGTGTAGAAGCCGCCTATGCAAGCGCCATCTATCTCCATATGGCATAAGGACGGAATTGAAGTCCACTCCAAAACTAGACCACCAAGTTGAATTAAGCAGCATGACAGGAAAATAGGGACTAACATTTTTTCGACACCGAAGCAGGGACGGTCTGAATAGTTTGTTGACCGTTTCTCGAGGAGCTCCTCTGCAACCTTCTCTGAATTGATGATGATAATGTCCTTTCCCAGAAGTCGAGAATGGACTATATCACCTGAGCCAATGTAAGTATGAGCGTGGGGGAGGCAAAATTAATCATGTAGTATACTAGTAACCTACCATACGTTTTGGCCCACTCAGCATATGTCACCCATGGAGCATTTGGGTCAATCCCAAAGACGTTACCAATCCATGGTAAGCCGGGAGGTCCAGGGGGCAATGGGTAAGGCTTTGGAATAGTGGTGAGAACTCGTCGACCGATGTAGAACAGTGTGAGGCCACCACTAATAACTAATGCACCCGTGGTCGTCCAGTGAGACATTGCGTGAGGGATGATGTCCGATCACGAGTCAATGCTATTGGCTAGAGAGATTATCAGTTGAGTCCACTGTATTTAAATATGACAGGGATACAATCCTGAAACTTGAACCAGATGGCAGCATATCTCTAAATCCATTATTCATATGCGAGAGCTGCCCGTAAGGCAAAATAGTGGTATAATAGTGGAAAACAGCAGAAAAAAATAAGAAACGTCCCGATGATATTACTGATGTGGAGATGGTGCGCTGTCCGTGTCATTGCTGTAAGTTTCAAGTTCCTGAGTGGATCGAACTCATCTGGAAACAGCCTTATCACCTAAGTGACCTAACACGAAGACACAGAAAATAAAGGCACACCTTTTGAGAGCGATGGGTCTCACCGGGACCCACCGGATTGCTAATTGCATTAAACGCCGAAGTAGTACTGTAAGCGGCTGCAACGCATCTGTATCAAGGCAGCCGACCCTCAGCCGAGTGAGCAATTCACCGCAAGTCCGCTTTATATAAGTTGATGCGGAACTCAGTTTCAAGTTATACTAGCATACTACATACCTTCTTTCATGGCACGGTGACTCTGAGTCTCTGACTGGCCACCCCCGATCTATTGAAATTGATCGGCAACTAGTATGTCAACTGAAAAGATATGTGTACCACAAGTCCGCTACATATTTAATGTATCTGATAATCAGACCTCAGACCCCGTCAGGTATGTATATATTTCTGATTGACAACTTGACATCGTCACTATTCGACTTCGATGGATCGGGGGCGGCCACCGATTGCAATCCCGAGTCATCATGCCTGAAAGGAGATAGTACGTTATAAGTTGAGGTCGCCTGTAAATTTGAAGTGCAACCTTCATGTGTTCCGCTTACTCGTGTCCACACTAATCTAGTAAATGAACACTTCTAAAGTTTTATTCACTTCATTTTACACTGGAAGCAGAGTCAGATATCATGCGCTTTGTTTTGATTAGTGTTGCAACTAAAACCCCCAAATCACCAGGTCGTAGGTATATATGTGGCACCTGAACATCGATGTAGATGCACTTCTACTGGCACCCACTTCCATCTAATGTTGACGCAGACATATCGCCTTCCTGACTTGCTCTCGTTTCTTCCAAAGAAGCCAGGGCCGGGGGCCAATTCACGCTTCCAGGAAGCTGAGGATTCATTCCATGCATGGGCACAGAATGCCCTTTCAGGGGACTGTGCAACGGTAAATGACTCATGATTATATCTGTTGACCTATCCGCGTTGATTCCTAATATCAGATAGCGACAAAATGTGACGCAGCTCTGTTTGTTGCCATGCTATGGCCGAAATCTTCCTATGAATGGCTGATGGGAGTCGTTAATTGGAACGGGGCAGGGTTCTTGTTGGATGATCTGATGTATGTATTGTTTCGGACTCTCTCAATGAACTCAGACAATAAGTTGCATAGGGACCGTTGTCCAAAGGAAGAAGCGCCAGCTCTTGCACACTTGTGGTTGGACTCACTTCGGGATGGAAAAACCCTAGAGCATCCTCTGATGGCAGCGATACTGAAGTTGGTTGACCCATTTTCACGATTCGTCTCACTGACACTATCTCAAATGTAGTGAGTTAATGCCCAGCATGAGATCAGCCTTAGGTCCATATCATTGGCCTCAATTTATTCGTGAAAACGAGGTGTGGTTATTGTATGCGATTCAAGAAGCGCATGGTCGAGAAGCATATCTGAAAGAGGATTCGATCGGCAATATTCAAGGGCATCTGAGGATGAGGCGGCAAACAAGTGCCGCCTTTGTATGTTTTACTATCACTCGGTCCAACCGCTGCTTGTACATTCCAGAAGACGTCCTGGGCCACCCAGTGATAGACGAGATGACAAATGCTATAGCAGATGTGCTGACTCTTACAAACGTGAGGGAAAGCTCTTCCTAGCATGCATACGCTCTTGAGGGGTTAATTCTATGTTTCATACAGGACATTTACTCCTTCTGGAAGGAATACGACTTCAATAAGGCATTTGCAAATATTTTGACAGTCATCCAGAGGGACATAGAGACTTCCCATCTGGATATGCAGGGGGCTCTCGATTATTCCGGAAAACTGGTCGAGGCAGCCATGGGACGTTTCCATGCTTGCGTGCGCGATCTGCCATCTTTCAACCCAGAGATAGATGCATACCTCACCTCATACGTGGAAGGTATGATCGACATGATCGTGGGGAATGTACAGTGGAGTCATGTCAGCCGTCGCTATGAGGTTTTCGCGAATGAAGAGGACAGAAGGAACAATATAGTGAGATGGGCCTTGTAATAGCGTCCTTTGGCAAGTGACTGCAAATTTTTTTCTGCGTGTCTCTAGCATTCCATTATATTTATAGAGAAGATAAAATAGTACCACCTTGTTTCAGTAAAGTTTCGTTCTATGTGTCTTTCCTTGAATACAGTTTTATTAGATTCACCGAAATGTATGTACTGGTAACCACCCTTGGCATAACTTTCGCAAGGCCCTATTACTTTTAAGGGGCGACGTTCCATACTGTTGAATACCACTTGAAAGGGGTTTCCTCTCAAAGAACCCCATCCGTTGTCCAAAAGAGGAGTTGCAGTCCTCACCGCGGCGATGAGCCTCCCAACGCCTACTCAAGTGGTACCGCAAAACGTCGTCTGCTCCAAAAGAAGAGTCGCATTCCTCGCGAGCATCTCATGAGCATCCCCCCGCCTACTCAAGTGGCGCAACAAAATCTCCTGAACATGTCATGACCCCCGCTGAACCGTGGGAACAGGTTCCATATCACCCGACGCCCACCCACCTCCCCGCCCTTGCTCATCGCCACGCAACGCGCACGGTCCAGCCTACCCGCCCTCATTTAACCGCGTGCGCCATGGCTCACCTACCCCCGGTACGTCCAAGTCCGCCTGCCCGCCCTCGCTCCATATCAGGAAGATTAGTACTGACCATATCTACACACACGCACAGGTCTCCCGCCCTCATGCCTGACCCCGCATCGACACCCTTGCGCGCCCCGACACGAAAACGTGGTGTGTTTGTGACACCACGATACAGCACGGCGAACGCAACGGCGAACGCGATGGCGACAGACAACGACACGACGGCGATGCGACGACGTGGCGTGCCGCCTCTCTCTCTTTCCCTCCCTCACCCGCCTTACGCCAGGCCTCGTCCATGCCACCAGCGCACCACCACAACGTCGTCAAGTCGGGACGACGACGCGACGTCAACACGGCAACGGCGACGATGCCCGCGACGCGACGTCGACAACAACCGCAAGTCCACGACACGAGTCATACGACAATGAGTTGAGTCCCCGCCCCCATTCTCTCCCGGCGTCCTTCGCCCCAGTGTGCAGAAGTGACCATATGCAGTCGCTCCTACACGCTACCCCTTAGCGTGGATGGCGCACCACATGACGCCGCTGCCCGCAACACGATGTCGACCACGACCGCGAGTCCACGACACGACGAAGAGTCGATCGAGTCCCCGCCCCCATTCCCGCCATCCCCCGTCCTCGTCCCCGTTCTCTCCTGTCCCCTCGCCCCAGCGTGCAGAAGCGACCACACAATGATTATGCTTTTTGTCTTTTTGTTTCATGGCCCGGACTCACTGCTTCTTCAAGGAAATGTCACACCCAAGTTGCGTGAGTGAGACGTTCAAGGCCTATGTAGCAAGCGGACTGGTCCCAGCATAATCTGACGGTGAGCTGCGACCGCGCTGTTATAGGCGTCGGATGATTTTTCCGACTCACAACCCTCATAGCATCCACTCGTCACCTCCCAATACAGCCCTTAAAGAATACACTGCGAGCCTTCTCAGCTGAGAAAATGGACATCGAGCCCGCCAACATGATCACGCGCATGCTTGATAGCGCTGCAGTGCCCCATGCCATTCTCAACATGCACGCTACAACTGTGCGTTGTCACCTGTCTCATATGTTGCACCCTCGAGGCTCGTTCGCGGTTCACTTTGCATCTAACAACACTGTTCCCCTCTTTAACAGTTCCAACAAGCTCGGTGACCACCCTGTGTCTCACTTCTAACCACGGCGATGGTGATTTTGCCACCCCAGCCTGTCTACGCGCAAATGCGCTGGAACACCGATCGCCGTCCTCGACTCGCGTCTGGCTGCCAACAGTGACAATGACTTTGGCGTTCTATTCTTTCGTCACCCCGAGCGACCACCATCATCCAATTGGTGCCACACATGTAATGTCGAGCACCCAGTATACGAGTAGCGATAAGGGTGCAATATCCACTGACACGAATATAATGTCGCCATATGGGTGAGTTGTGCTACTCTCCGCTGTATACGTGGTTCATTGAATCTCCAGACTAGTCTGCCCAACCCCGGGTGACTTCGAGCGCCACGCCCTGGGATTCCCATTCATATTAAGCAAGAGCAAGGATGCTACTACGCTTGGTGAGATAATCGACATCCCTAACACCGACCGCCTCATCCACCAGCTCGTCTATAACTTCGCAAAACTTCAGTACGGAAGCCACCCCCAATAAATAATGCACCTGTGATCGTCTAGTGAGACACTGCATGAGAGGTGATAAATCTGTCAGTTAGAACGATTGTCAGTTGGGTTCACCACATTTAAACACAGCGGAACGAGCTGGATATGCAGGGGGCTCTCTGTTATTCCAGTAAACTGGTCGAAGGGGCCATGGAACGTTTTCATACTCATATGAGCGATCTACCATCTTTCAACCCAGACATATATACATACATACATCCAACACAGAGACCCCGGTCAATCTCACTGGCTGGGTTGGGTGACTACCCATCCTTGATGCGCACCTGGAATGGGAAGTGCTCAGTTAAATCCTGCATATAGATTCATTGTAACGTGTGTCTTAAGCCGTCTCAAATGATCATTTTCCTCAGGTATACTATACGCGCTTTGAATCTTTTGATGATCTGAACATGATCGAAAGTGATCCTTATTATCCGTTTACATCCTACTGTATCCCGATATTTATGCAAGTCAATCGTACGCACAATCTGATATCTCTGCTCCACATTCGCTACTCAATGCTCTTCAAGGTAATCACAACCATTGCGATCATAGTTTCCCCTAATCCAAGGGGCGAAAGTAACGACATAGCCAGACCGCTCATTGATTATTATCAGTGAGATGTAACGGCTATAACCTAAGGAAGAGTGTAATTACACCATTCCTTGCTGAATCTCGATGAAAATATTAACACCGACGCTCTCAAATCTCATGTTGCACCACATGGTGCGTATATTGTCCTATGATATCTTCATGTATCATTTTCATTTTGTACTCACCTTTTCTAGTAAGCATCTGTGGCATGAATAAGTTTGAAAAGAACATTGGAACACCATCTTCTGCTGTGAAATGGGATGATAGTGGAGCTAGCTAGCATCGACCCGACAGACTACAAGAATGGGAGCATTTTGATTGGCACTCCCGCCATATCCTTCACTGGTAAGTCATTGCTGACACTAGCTCACTCTAGCCGCCACTTTAGTCCAGTTAGATACCGGTTTTAGGTGAGTATTTTCCGACAGTGCGATCCACTCTGGTCTTATAATCCGACCCACCAACCTTCTGAGATCCTGCTTCGTCCCCAACCATTGAGATCCTCAATCAAGATTTTAGTGTAGAATTTTGGGATAGTGCGACTACGACAGGTAAACAATACACGGACAATGTAACCGTGACATTTCTGGATTCACCATATGATTTTACTGTTTGCAAGTGTGATCACTTCTGACCGGTGAGTAGGCACACATTCAGACCATCCGTGCCGCAACATACTCTTCAAATCTGGTAGTGTCTGAGATGATATATTAGGTTTGGCTTTCCCGTCTATCCCACAGTATCATGCTCAGAGAGTCAGAGCTCCTTGTTTCACACAATGTTCAGTGAAGGGAAGCTGCCTCAGTCGGCTCGGTGTTTCCACTCAAGCTCACCGCTTCTGGAGGCGAGCGGTATATCGGTAGAATACACATACTTAGATCACCCTATCAGGGTTTCTGGCGCCGTGACTGGGAGCTGGAGATAGATAACATCATGGTCAATGGGAAGATAGTTCTGACGGATGTACTGGCCATCATCGATACTGGTTGCAACTACATCGTTGGTGATCCCCCAGGAGTTTTGACCCTGCATCATGCGTATGTGGTAAGGCCCATGCGAACAGTGGTTACTCCACATGTGAGTTTCGATCGAATTTGGTACTTTAAACCTTTGTCTGACTGCCGTAGTCCTACGCAGTTCTTCTTCCTCCCTGACTTTTACCATGGGTGGAAACCGGTATTTAATCCCTGCCAACCTCCTCAACAAGGGTCGGGTTCGGTCTGGCTCGCGTGATTGTTAGTCATGAGACAGGTTATGGTGAGATTCTCCTATTCAATATTTCCTCTTCCTTTTTTCAAACTACCATGCAGGCCCCTAGTTGCTGAATGTGATGAGATTCCTGTGCCTGCAAGGTGTTCCCACCCTCGCAACTCACGTATACCAGGCAAGTCGGGCTCCCTCCCAGGCCGGAGAGCCGCGCTCCGTCCGCCTACATCCTCTCGGCTACTCTTCTCCCAGCGCATGGAGCGACGTCCAAAGAATCGAGATGTTTGTCCAGTGTGGTGACCTCGCTGACCGATTTTCAAACCTAGAAGGCAAAAAGGCCTTGGATCCTAAACGTGTCGAGCGATCAATGTATCAGGCTCAGGGAGTGAGTTCGCTCGAGTTACTTGTTTGTGACTAATAAATGTTCAAGGTAAGTGTTGATTTGATATCATAAGCAAGTGGAATGATTCAGGTGTCAGAGTCATGTTGGGGAGCAGACATGAATACAATGCGGCGTAAATTCACTGAACTCGGAATAACATGCTTCGGATGTGCTAAATTTTTAGATATCTTCGGGTAGGGGTCCGATCCGTCCTAACACGAAAGTACCAACGTGATCTCAGACCCGATCCGAGTCGACGTGCATATATGAAAAAGCATGTGTCTGTGGCGCCTGACCTGCGCGAGTTTTGCCACATGTAGATGTCACATACTAGTCAATATCTTCGAAGTCACGGCAACTTATTTCTATCCACAGTGGTCGCAGAATAGCTGCGCGGTATGAAATCAACGCCGCATTTAGGAATGCGTGACGTTCTCTGATCCCCTTATGCGACAGGAAATTCTTCTAAAGGCGGTACAAGAAATAGTCATCGTTATACCTCACTATGCACCCGTCAATGAATTCTCTCACTCTCGTCGATGCAATTCGCTCGATCAATTGTTGATAAAGAATCAGTTTTTCTGATATATATTTACTTTTCTGCTGTCATTAATGTCTTGTGATTGCTAGGTACCACTCGAACCCTACACATACATTGCATCTTCTCCCGGGAAAGGTTTCCGCGATCACCTCATCCAGACATTTAACCATTGGTTGTAAGTTCCATCGGCTCAACTGGATGCAATAGTCCATGTAATTGAACATCTTGAACATCTGTACAACATGAGCCTCTTGTGAATATGGTTGACCCTTCGTTGATAGAATACTCATTTATTCTCTTACAGAGTGGACGACATTCAAGATAACTCGGATTTGAGACGGGGAAAGCCAGGTACAGCGTCAGACTGGCATGGATAATGTTTATGGTAGACGTGTGCCTTAGTTGCACATGGAATATTTGGTGGGGCTCAGACGATCAATCCGGCAAACTATGTCCGCTCGGTTGGTTCATGTCGAGAATCCCACCGACTCCAGTGTTTGTTTCGTTCGAATTCTCAATGGTATATTGATTTGTTGAACATAGTAATAAATTCGCTTATCGACATTGATTAGACGAAATGTTGACATTACACCGTGGCCAGGGGTTTAGAAGTGAGACCTTCTAAGGTGCAAAGGCCAAGGGTAACCAACAACGAGTAATGGAAGTATTCTCTAGTAGAAGACTTACTAGGAAGCGAGCTTGAGATATTGAGAGCTAAGCGAGCTTGATCTGATCTGATTAGATAGATAACC
>JBBPLX010000957.1:0-13009 GCA_038090015.1 Leccinellum albellum
CGAGCAGACCCCGGGACCTCCTTGCCCGGTTTGCACCAGCCCTCATCATAGTTTCTCTGAATGCTCCCACTACTATCGTTGCGACCTATGCCGACGACGTGGACACCCAATACGTTCCTGTCCTCGTATCCTCGTATGTCGACTCTGTAACGCTTCCGAGCACTTCCTCGAGAACTGTCCCTTCGCTGGTGAACCTCCTGCCCCTTCGGACAACGATGTGGATAATACCATTGAACGCAACATGGGAGGAGATTCGACTTAATTTAATTGTGGACTCAGGGCGTCCACCATACGAACGGGGTAATGTTACGGTTCGGGTTGAACCCGAGGGAATCCCCGAGGTAGAGGTGTCCTACGTTTTACGTCGCATTCGTTTTTCTGTTGTTCTTGTAGGGGAGGATAGTTTTGTCATCCGTGACCCCTTGTAACATGCTTCTTTCTCCTTCCATCATATTCCCTTCCTGTTTTACTTTCCTCCGTTCTGGTATTACGCGTCCTTTTTCCTTCTATGGTTTCCTCTGTCTCACTACTGTGAACACAGCATGGTCTGTGCACCTTACCTATCGGTATAAATACCCCTCGTAGTACGATGGTGTCCTTTAGCTAGTTCTGTGCAATTGTAGCGTTCTAGTTCCTTCTGCCTCCGCTTGCGAGCGAGACCCTCTCCGAGTCGTCCCTTAGGCGTTGTCATTCACCTACAACTCGAAACCCTTGGAACTTCTTGACGTGACTCTTCATGAGATCCTCGAAGTTGCCTTGCGGCGTATCCCTCGTGATTCCCAGCGACATCTAGTTGACTATCGCTGAGGCTAGAGTCGAGAAGACTACCGTTAGTAGTGGAGCCAGAACGCTCCCGCGTAACACTCTAACTGGCAGGATCTCCCTGATGCATTCATTGTACCGTCAATCACATTCTCTTATCTCCCATTAAGATGAACACCTATGGTTCAGCCAAAGGTAGAAGGTAGTGTCGATTTCAGGAGGTTTGAATCCATTTTGAGTTCATGCCCTGAATGAGCCACTGAATGGCTTGACAGGAATCTTGTATTACGTTAAATAGACCCCTGATGATGTCTGGAGTAATTGCCTCAAGGACCATTCAAATTCCGTCTCCCTTTCATGTCTCTGGTCATTAGCTGACCGTGCTTGCACCCACTTTGCCACTCGTCAACTTTCTCTCCTCCTTTCAAGATGTGGCCCAAGTGTCCCGTCTGTCTTGAACACTACCTCCTCAATTCACACGTAGTCAGTGCTGCTTGTGGTGAGTCAGTTCCCAATGGCATTTGACTCAACATGCAACTGATAGTCATTAGGTCATTCAATGTGTCATGCGTGCACCGAGCGGCTCATTCATCAGCATGCACGGTGCCCGATGAGGTGCAACGACGACATCATCACTGTGGACAATATCCGTATCGTCCATCTCACTCTACAGAACGACTTTGTCCTGGATGTCGAAAACGTAAAAGCTAGGTAAGTAATTTATATTTTCACATTACCTGCTGACTCTTGGTACAGAGAGAACCATTTTGCAGATGAGCACCTACATGTCACCACACACACATTGAGGAGCTTATGCATGAGGATCACCACAATACAGAAGGGTGTTGAAGTTTAAGACATTCGCATCGTTTCTTTCATCGAGGCATTGTTTGCCACATGTCAAAAACTGGCTTTGATGAAGCAAAGACTGACAAGAGCCAGGACCACTCTGGAGGCAGAGAAAAAGCAGCAAGTTGAATTGAAGGCGCAACCTAATGCAATCAAATCAGAAGTTAGTTATTTTCTCTTACTAACAAATTCATATAACTCATCATCTGAAGAATCTATTCATATATGATATGTTGCGCAATCCACCAACTACCATCAGACAAGTTACAGTCGGCTCGTCGCCAGCTTCATTATGCGTCGCAAACATTGGGTCTGATGGTGACACCGGAGTTCCCGAAGGTCAGTATATTTAATCCCACTCATGTTAGCAGCCATTTCAAGTTTACTTTGACAGCAGGGCAAACCAACAACAACCCACAGAGGTCCCCTAAAAGGAAGTTGATTGCTGCCACCACTAGCCCCATATGCCATCACCAGTTTTGGTTTCATGTAAATTTATAATAATATTTATACTAGACGAAGCGCAGGAAGAACTAAAGCACCCCACTGGCAGCGGACTCAGAACTCACTGATTCATACTAATTTTTGTTGTTGCATGTGATTTGAATTCCAATACCATAAGTAGGTAGATAGTATACCATATATAGCAATCGAAGCATGAATTGAATTGAACTTGAATGCAGGGACCAAATTGTAGACTGGTCACGAGTCTGACTAAATCGTTCTGGAGACCTCATCACCCATACCCCGACAGTAATGTGTCTCTATTCCCTTTGTCCTTTGTTTCCAAGCACGTAGATACATATATTGGAGCTACATATATTAGAGTATGATTTATTCGACTGGCCGTCCAATTTTATCTCTTCCCTCATTCATCCCTTCCCCCATTCATGGACAATATACCTTCACATAGTCGCCGCCAAAGCTCTCAAGGCAGACAAACATCACCAGAAGCAGATCTCCACCTTCAGGATCCTGCAGAAGATGTCACTCATCCCGCTTCTGCTGATGTAGTTGGTTCGACCTCAATGGACCTTGACGACTCCACCAATGCGCACCATCGTGCTGCAAAGCATCACGCACGAGCAAACTGGCCAAATAGCTATCACCAATCGAAATCTGTGAAGTCGCATGATGTGAGTTCATTGCAAGTTGTGAGTGCATGTGGTTGATTTGCATGGGACTAGATGGTTAGACTGATGTCCAACCCTACTAACAGATCGTCGAACCTCTGCGGAAGCGTCCGTTGCGAGAGTTCGCAGCGTGAATGGCGGCAAATCGACCAGACCAGGAGACCGAAGACCTGGCATATGAGCCAGGAGTGGCATCACTTGCACAGGTATGTTCTTTGTTACTGATCACTCAGTTGTAACCTCAAGTTGCATTACTTCTAAGTTGAAGGACTTTGGAGTTCTGCCTGCCATTGGACATGACGAAGGGTCAGCCGGATTGGATGGCAGTAGCTCCATTACTGGCAGTCATTCTTGTTCGGGTGGTATGCTGACCCAAGGTGTTCTGGAAGAAGAATTTGATGCTGGATCTCAAAGCGATATGGTTCATACTCCCATTAACACCCATCAATGTGGCAGAGATGACAGGCGAGCAACAATTGATGGTAACCACATGGAAAGGCAAACCAAGTCACCTGCTCCCATACCTGTAGTCTCCCAGCTGCAACGTCACTCCCATCATCTTCCAGGACACATTGGGACTCACGATTATACACCTGAACTGATTTCTGATTCTGGTACAATTCTCTCATAGTTCATTTTGTGTCATTTGTCTCACCTACTCTGTAGCTAAATGCACCAGAGCTGGATCCGACCCTCTTGAGGAGCCACAGAGCAACAGCATGCTGTGTCAAAATGAGATGAGCTGAATCTCTTACAATGATCATACACCTCTTCAAATTAACAGGCTGCACTTCAGGTCACTCATGTTCACCTACGCCAAAGGGACATCTCACGAATGGTAACATTATATCCTCTACATGTGTTTTGATCACTTACTTGGAGTTGCTGCTTAGCCTGATACTCTCTCTGCTGGTGACCAAAGCTGTTCGCAGATAAATCAATGTACCAGGTCGCCATACCCCCAACCCCAGTTACCTGGCAAGCTGACGCTGCCACATGGACTTGTGAGATCCAGGGCTTTGACTGCACGCGTCTTGGCCAATCGACTGGTGCTATCCGAGTCATCATATTCAGCACCCTCCTCTTCCTTACAGCACTTCACTGGATCGGACCCAGAATTCCGTTTTGCTAATACTATCCAACCACCTAGAGGGTACTTGCCCCAACCATTTCCGAACAGTGCTGGACAAGGGCAGACCTCCAACTTCTTTGATCTGGGAATCGGAAGTGTGCAAGACATCAACACATTTCCCCATTCGTTTTCATTAGATCAGAGTCTTGCACCTTCAGCGCCAGCAACTGGCATGGCTACCATTCTTCCTCCGCAAAATGTTCTCACCAATGCCGCCAATGGACAGCCTTATTTATTCCATCAATTCACTCAGACCACCGTCACCAGTAGTGTTTCCGTCCCAGCGCCAAATCTGAATATCAAAGTTCAAATGGGCAATATTAATGAACAAGCCCAATCATTCCATTTTTCTGCCCTACCTATCCGTTACGATCCCCCAGCACCAATATTCCAATCAGTTTTTGAGGATACCAAGATGATGGATGGAGATGTTGGTAAGACCCATTTCTTCCTTCTCTACCAATATCTTTCAAAGCGCTCTGCTTATACTATCTATCAAGATGCTCCAATGCCAGTGTCTTATATGGATCTTACAAATGACACCATGCTGGTAGCGGAAAATTCTCACCAACAAACCCCTCCATTCGATCTGTCTGCCCACACTTTTCATCAATGTTTTGCCCCTGCGTAGGATCAGTTTGACAGGGCATTAAATGTCCCCCAGGCTAGGCATATCCATATGAGCGCTCTGCGACTGAATCTCACAGTTCCAGGCCTGTTCAATCCTATGACAAACTGCCATCACCAATCGCCATCAGTAAGTTGTACGAATTAGGACTAACAGAATCGTTCATTCATCCAGTCTGCCCAGATGTTCCATCAAGGTCTTGCCCCCTCATCAGGTCAAATTGATGGAACATTAAACAGTGCACAGGCTGTGCAAAGCCTTGCAAGCACTTCGCGACACAATCCTGCAGTCCCAGGAACATCAAATCCTAAGATGAATCACCATCAGCAATCCCAATCGTTGTGGCAGGTAAGTTGTATGAAATTTGGACCAATAAATAAATCCATTCGTTAAGTCTGCACAGATCCCCCATCAAGGTCTTACCTCCTCAAGTGTCCCCCGGACTGAGCAGATCCTTACAAGTGCTTCCCGACACAACCTCATAATTCCAGAAATGTCAAACCCTATGATGAATCACCATCACGAATCACAATTGGTCCCTTCACGGCAGGTAAGTTGCACGAAATTTGGACCAACAAAGACACATTAAACATTCATTCAGCCTACCCAGACTTTCCACCAAAGTCTTGACCCTTCTAACATCTCCCAGGCTGGTCGGACATTCACAAGCACTTCGCAACGTGAC
This sequence comes from Leccinellum albellum, assembly GCA_038090015.1. Taxonomy (NCBI): domain Eukaryota; kingdom Fungi; phylum Basidiomycota; class Agaricomycetes; order Boletales; family Boletaceae; genus Leccinellum; species Leccinellum albellum. The sequence continues at coordinate 5,190 of JBBPLX010000957.1, forward strand.
TCCTCGGTTCCAGGGACATCAAACCTTATGATGAATCACCACCATGAACCACAATCAGTCCCCTTACGGCAGGTAAGTCACTTCTGCATAGGAGATTCGGACCAACGGACTATTGAAACGGTGACTTTCGGACTCTGTTTCACAGCCACCGCTTCTAGACCATGTCATGTGTCTTCATAGACCATGTCACATGATCTTTGATAGAACATTCTAGATGTTTCTTTATAGAACATTCTATGAACTTCTTATCTTTTATTCTATTCTTATCGTCTCTCTGATTGGTTTAGATAAGAGATACATATGCTATTCGCTAGATAAAGCATAGCCTTTACTGCAGATGACTGATACACTTACTAATGCTCCATAAGCACTTACTAATCATTCTATGGAACATTCTATATGTACACAAGTACATACTGTGTTATCAGTATAAAAGCGGTCTATCGCCACTCTGCTTAATACAAGCTGGTTATCTATCTTATCAGATCAGATCAAGCTCGCTTAGTTCTCAATCTCTCAAGCTCGCTTCCTAGTAAGTCTTCTACTAGAGAAATACTTCCATTACTCATTGTTGGTTACACTTGGCCTTTGCACCATAGAAGGTTACACTTCTATATGGACATGTGTATTCATTCAGTCTGCCCAGACTTTCCATCAAGGTCACGCTCCCAAGCCTATGGCTGATCAAATTGCCTCAACATCAAACGTCCCCCAGCCTGGACACATCCCTGCGAGCGCTTTGAGGGATGACCCCACGGCTTCCAGAGCATCAAACCCTTTGACCAATCCCCATCGCAAATCACAATCATCTCCACCACAACAGGTAGGATAGACTAAGTTGCATTTTTGAGCAATACTTACATTCAGAAATTAGCGCACCTGGCTGGATGATGTCTCGGTTCAAACCATGTCTGCAATAACTCAAAGGATGTTCGAATTGATTGCTAGCATAAACAAATCAACTGCTCAACAGAATGAAGACATCAAACGATTACATGCAGAACTGCGATCAGAAAGACAAGCTATGAATAATTGTCCCCTCATTGAAAATGCTCAACCTGCTCCCCTTCCAAATGATATGTCTGTGCCAAACACAGCCAGATCTTGACATTGAAGGACAAGGAAATGCTATGACCCATATCGAGATGAACCCTATCACCTGAGGTTCCAGGTAAGCAGGCATCAGATGCTCCTGCAAACTGAGCTAACATGCACTCCTCACAGCAATGCATAGAGAAACACTTAGTACATATGCTCAAGATCAAAGATTACACTTGCCTCCGTCAATTACTGCCTCCTCCATCAGAAGACAAGATTGTTGCATTTAAGCGATCTGAGATGGGCTGTATTGAAATCACGCCAACTCATTTTTGCATCGATCTCTCTCGCTCCTGTGACAATGTCTTCAACGTTGAGGCGATTCGGATTTTTGCCGAAGACTTCAGATTTAAAGTCACTCAAGCTAAGTGGTACAGTTTCCCGACACCACTGCCAGAGAAATATCTCGAACTAGAACATATTGAGCTATGCCTTTACCTCCATCTTCATTATGTGAAGGAGGTGTATTCTAACCTGAATAAAATGCTTCCCGAACGATATGAGAAGCTCAAAAATGCTGCTCGCAGCACACGAAAGACAAGGGTAGGTTTTGTTGAAGGGGCAAGTAATCAGGTTTCACTAATGATGTGCATACAGCTCTTTCAAAGCAGGGCGGACTTCATTGCTAACAACGATGAGTTTGTTGTTGAAGGCGACCTTTGACAAACAATGTCTAGGCACCTCAACTAAAACGCAACCTTAGGGAGGGGACTGTAGTCGAAGGGAAATCCAACGAGAACAAGACTGGCTTGTTCCGTTGCTGCATTCAACTATATATACTACGAGTACATACGCACAGACCAAGCTGTGTCTGACGATAAGCTATCTACTGCTACCTAATAAGGTTATAGTGCTCACACGGGTGTGAGAGTATCGACGGAGATTAAATACGCGTGTATGCCATGAGGCGGTCTAGATTATGACATCATAGATAAAGACAGTGACACGTGACATCACGTGACTGATCATGTGAGAGCTGACTAAGCAGGTCACGTGACTTTGAAAAAAGAAAGAAAATAAGTGAAAAGGTAGGTGAATGAACGGGGTTCGTAACATTACCCCCCCACTAGGCCTGAGATTCCAGATCAGGATCCGTAGTACCAGAAGTGAAATTCACCACCGGGGTCGAGAATAAGGAGTCGAATAAAACACGCGTCATTTTCAATCGGCGTGGTGCGCTCGGATTGCGCCTATGAAAGTCGTTTATAGCCGCCTGGGCTTTCGATAATCCTGAGGCAGGTTCCCAGGTTCGATCACTATCGTCATATCCTTTCCAGTGGACCAGATACTGAAATCCACGGCCTATGGGTCGCGAGTCAACAATGTAGTCAACTTCAAATTCTTCTGCGCCCTCGTCGTTCACTTTGACAGGGCCAGGACGGACTATGGGTTGCCCTTCCAGGGATTCGATATAAGGTTTGATCCGGGACACGTTAACCGTAGATCGGGCTTTTATTGTTTTTGGGAACAGGAGTTCCACCGCATTGGGGAAGATCTTCAAGATCTGATAGGGTCCGATCCAGCGTTCCGTTAATTTTCGAGAAGGGCGATCTGCAAGATCAAGATGTTCGGTGCTAAGCCAAACAAGATCGCCGATAGAATATTCGGGCGCTGCCGATCTATGCTTATCCGCCTGGGTTTTCATCCGCAAGCGCGTCTTTTCTAGGTTTTCTTTGGCTGATTGTAGGTTGGCCTTCATTTTCTCGGCAAATTCCGAGGCGGAGGGTGACTTCACAGAAGTGGGTTCGAATCCCAGTCGGGGAGAGAACGTTTTTGTTAACTGGAACGGGGTAAAACCAGTAGACGAGGATTGTGTGTTGTTAAAGTTAAACTGAGCCATGGCAAGCCATTCAGCCCATTGATCTTGCTTTTCTGCGGTAAAAAGACGCAAGTATTGTCCTAACTCGCGATTTACTCTCTCCGTTTGTCCATCGGTCTGCGGATGATAAGCCGTGGACATTTTCTTTTCGATTTTTAATAACTTAAAGAGGTCTTTCATGGTTTGGCTAGCAAACTGCGTGCCTCTATCGGAAACGAGGGAGTCGGGAAGGCCATGATGCTTCCATACGTAATCTCTATACAGTTCAGCTGTTTCTAACGCCGTAACTGTCTTCTTGGTCGGGATCAACGCGACTTCTTTCGAAAACCTATCTACTACCACGAGGACAGCATCAAAGCCGTGCGACTCGGGGAGACCGGTAATGAAGTCCGCGGACACGCTCTTCCAAGGACCATCTGCCACTTCTAGTGGTTGTAGCAACCCTGCGGGTGCTCTATTCGTAGGTTTCATGCGGGCACAGCGATCGCATGATTTACAATACTCCTGGACTTGTGTTTTCAATCCAGGCCACGAGTAATATCGGGAGATCAACTCCTGTGTCTTTTCGGCTCCTTTATGGCCGGCTATCGGATGATCGTGATGCTGGGTGATCACGTTTTGTCGCAACTCAGTTGGGACCCATAACTTGTCTTTATAATAGTGTAATCCTTCACGGAGGATCGACCCGTCGGGAGTTTTATAACCCGAATGTGTGGCTTTTATTTTGTCGAATAAGGAAATCTCTTCTAGAGATCTGATGCGAGATTCCGGGATCACGATCATCTGTTTGTTGTCGTGTTCTATGCCGACACGGTGGTCATCTCTTCTAGAGAGGGCGTCGGCTTTTCCCATCGAGGTACCCGGTTTATTAATAAGGTTAAAGTCGAATCGGGACAGGTACTGGGCCCATCGGGCTTGTCTCCGATTCAGATCTTGTGATTTCATAAAATACTGGAGATTTTTGTGGTCCATCCAGATCTCAAACTGGTGGCGTGCTCCTTCAAGGTAGTGTCGCCATTGTTCTAGGGCCTCTATGATGGCCAGCATTTCTTTATCCGCTATGGGATAGTTTCGTTGCTCCGGTGTCATCGAATGTGACATGAACGCTACCGGGTGCCACTTTTCATCTTTCAAGGTGGATAGGACTGCCCCTGTGGCGAAGTCCGACGCATCACACTCTACTCGATATGGTGTGGTATCATCCGGGTATGCTAACACTGGTGCGGAGATAAATCTATTTTTAAGCGTATCAAACGCCTTTTGTTGAGCTTCTCCCCAGCTCCAGGGTTGATCTTTCTTAGTTAGGTCGTGCAACGGCCTTGCAATTTCACTATAATTGGCGATAAAACGCCGATAGAAGTTGGCTAACCCTAAGAAGCTCCGGACTCCTTTTATGTTGGTTGGTTCTCGCCAATCTGAAATTCCTTTTAACTTAGATTCGTTCATCGAGATCCCTGTACTTGAGACGTCCATTCCTAACATATCTACTTTCTCGACGTCGAAAAAGCATTTCTCTGGTTTTACGAAGAGGTCGTTCTTGCGAAGTCGCTCTAACACTTTTCTGACCATTTCTTGATGGTGCTTCTTGTCGCGATTGGTATAAATTAACAGATCGTCGATATAGATAATTACTACGCCATCCATGTCGGCAAAGATATCGTTCATCATTTGCTGAAACGTAGCGGGGGAATTGCACATTCCGAAGAACATGACCGTGGGTTCGAAGGATCCCAAATGACAGACGAACGCTCCTTTCCATTCGTCGCCTTCTTTAATCCTTATGTTGTTGTACCCCCAACGGAGATCCATTTTGGTGAAGTGCCTGCTTCCTTTTACTTTATCGACGATTTGGGAAATAAGAGGTAACGGGTAGTTGTTCTTGACCGTTCCTTCATTTAAATATCTATAGTCCATAACCATGCGCTTTTTGCCGTCTTTTTTAGGTATGAAGAATACCGGCGACGTTTGCGGGGACTTTGAGGGCCTAATGTACCCTTTAGATAGTTGGTCTTCCACGAAGGCTTTAACCTCGTCTTGTTCGGTAGGGCTAAGTGGGATTAATCTTCCTTTTTTGGGTACGAAGTCTGATTTCAAATCTACTGCGTGATCCCAGGGTTTTCTTTCTGGCATTCGTTCACTGGCCTTCTTCGAGAAGACATCGAGATAGTCCCGATATTCCGGGGGAACTAATTTAAACGATTCTTCAGGTTCTAAACCTTGGTAAGGTTCTATGACCTGGATTCTAGCGCCGTAATCCTGCTCGGCTTCTTCCATACGATTTTGGTAAACGGCGTTCAACGCTTTACACGAGGCGGGACAACGATCTAGCTGTACCTCGCCTTTGATCCAATCTATGGAGGGATTGTGGTCCCTTAACCATGTATATCCTAGAAGCATTTGGTTCCGTCCTAGGTTGGTGACGTCGGCTGTCACTTTTTCTCTATGTCCGTTATAGTCGATGATTAATTCAGCGGTGTAGGCAATTCCTCCTGCTGAGTTTACGGTTCCATCAACGTTGTAAACTGGGACAACGAGTTCCAACGGTTTCAAAGGTATCCGTTCCTTCTTCGCAAAAGCGGTATCAATAAAGATTCCCGTAGCACCGCTATCTAGAAGTGCTTTTACGTTTGTTTTTGTGCTTTTCGTGATTATATCGATTTTTAGGTACACCTCACGGATCGGATTTAGGGTACGAATCTTTTTCGAAGATGTTTCTTTATTTTTGTAAGCGGAATTAAGTGTCACTTCCCAGTGACCGCGCTCTTTCGAGATCGCCGCTTCGGTTGTTGTATCTGGTAGGCTACCACATCGAGATACAAAGCTATCTATGGAACAAATCTGGGGAAAATAGTCCGGGTCTTTTGCCATAAGGGCCAATTCGCACATATCAATAACAGGAAGATCGTATGAAGTAGAGGAGATAGAAATAGGTAAACAAATCTCGTTAAGCCCATCAGCGCTAGGCGCTATATCAGAGGCTACTTCCTCATTTAGACATGAATACCTATTGGAAGAAACAAAAGAGGAAACAGAAGAAATGGAACTAGTCCGTGTACGTAAGTCCGTGGGAGTCGCCTTACCCTTTAAGCGCTCCCCTTGCCTTTTCCCTCGGTTACTTCGAGGTCGCGAAAGTAGGCTCTCGCCGCGTTGATATCCATTCCCTCTACCGCCTTTTGCCAGTTCGGGGCGGTAGATTGTTTGACCGGCTGGGCTGTTCCTTCGGCTGCACGGACCTGGCGGGGTTTGAATTTTGAGCACTCGCGGCGGTGCCCTCCTCTCGAGAAACTGCATTCAGGGCACCTCGTGGACGGTGCTTTGCATTTGGCAGCCATGTGCCCTTCCTTTCCGCAGTTGAAACATCCGCGTGACGTGCGGTTAACGGAACTGGTACTGTCGCCAGTCTCGACTCTATCGATCTCCATTGCGTTGGGATCCTTTCTTGCCATGGTGTTCATAGCGAACCTTGTTTCAAACGATTCTATCGCGTTGGCTATTTCCTGTACCTTGTTGATGAAAGTATACAGGGAGGTCGGCCTTTGGTTGGTCATGAACATGTGACGAATTATGTCCTGTCGGACACCTTGTTTGAGCAATGTTATGCCCATCTGTTCTTGACAACCAGCCTGATCGTAGAGGGCCAGCCATTGTGTGAGAAAGACTTGCGTCCTCTCATTTCTTCCTTGCTTCCTTGTGAGAAGCCTTTTTGTCGCGATTTCTTTTTCGTTCCCAATGCGGAAACGTTCGTTAAGGGTCTGTTCTAACCCTTCGAGGTTCAGCCAAGCTACCTGATGGTCCCGACGCTTTTTGATCTCAGTGCGAGCCCATGCTCCAGCACCGTTTTTGTCCTTTTCTCCGAATTCTACTCCGATCCTGGAAAGGACTGCCAGGTTCCAATTCTTTTCTCCTACCGCGTTTGTATCGTCGAAGAGTTGTAAGTTGGCCTCGCGGAAGACCAACATCTTCGTCCACCATTCGTCGAATTTATTGTAGGACCCGTCAAAGAGCCCTGGGTCGCGGATGACCTCCGCCCTTTTTGAGTTCAAGGTCATAGAGGACCCTGGAGTACGGAGAGCAGCTGCTACTCCTCTCTCGAATGCGGCTCTTTCGGGATCCGCGCTTTCCTTGGTTTCCTGACGCGTCTGTTCTAGCTCGATAGTTAGGTCCTCGGCCTTCCTTTCGGCCCTGAGAGCCCTGAGCTCGAGGTCGTCCATCCTTTTGAGCAAGGAGGTGAGCACTTCGTCTTGGTTGCTGCTCCTGCCCCTGCTGCTGGACGCCATCGGGTTGGCGGGTGTTTGTGCGCGGATTGTGGGTGTGTCCGAGTAGATCGGCTCCGGCGGGTTTTCGAACATTCCTGAAGACATCTGGGGCTGAGAAGAAGACAGTGGATTGATACGGAGTGTCTTCGGGGAGGGTGGCTATAGCGGTTGAGAATGCGTTGTCGAAATATTCGTTTATGAGCTGGTCGTTCCAAGCTCCTTCAAGTTCGATGGAAAATGCTTCGTCTGAAGTAAGGTCGTTTGTGTCGATATCTTCTTCCTCAAATATGGGAAGGCGGGGAATTCCGTTCGAGAGACGGACAAGAAGAGATTGTTCGTATTCGAGATCAGAGAACATAAAACTATTTTTCAGGGAGGATCTCACGTAGAGTCACGTCACCTGACCTGTAAATGCAATACCGTGTCACGAGCACGGCCGTGTGTCGAGGGGTAGAGTCGGGGAACCGGAATGCCCTTCCTAAGGCACAGATTTAGCTCTGTAAGGCTTCGGATCTTATTTTACGTAGAAGAATCACGAGATTCTACGTGGTGTTAACGTCACAAGACGCCGCTGCCCACTATGCGGAAAAGGGATTGATACTATTCGAAGCGGGTAGCCGTGTCCTCTCGAATGAGGTCAAAGCGCT
>JBBPLX010000958.1:0-12995 GCA_038090015.1 Leccinellum albellum
ACCAAGTACTAATATACCCTGGAAAGCAAAAGGTGCAAAACTGTTGCAATGGTATTGGTGTTTTGAAATGGATGTATCTTTGCAGTATGTAAGCGAAATCACATGACCCTGGGGACAAAGTTGTAGCCAAGGGTTTGTACTTTATTTGTTCCTACCAAAGCAAAGTGAAATTCCCACAATTGATTGCGGGGCGCTGTGCGCCCCGGTTTGGGGTTAGGCATTGCAACGGTTTTGCACCTCACTGTACAATGGGCCTGCATGAAATTTGTTTAGAATTGTAATCCAAATTATTTCCATCATTGAAAATCAATGGGTAACACTGAAACAGTGAAAATCATTGAAAAATTCGAGACCATATTGAACATCAATGGGCAATGGTGAATATCAATGAGAATTATTTGTCAATGAAAACAACTGGGCACAATTTCAGTGAGATTATTATTGAAGATCATTTTTCATTTATAATTACATTGAGCATAATTGTATTTACTTCCCTCAGTGCCGGTAGGTCTACAGAACGAGCCAAATCATAACCCTACGCAGTCACGGTACTATAGCATCGATTGGATGAACGCTGTGACCGGCTACATCAAGCAACAGCTTTCTGAAATCACATCAATTGTTCCTCGTTCAGGACTCAATATTAAACAGTCATTTAAAGGTGTTCTGTCGGAATCTCATGAGCGGCCTCAGTGGGTTTCATGTTTTACTAGAAACCGACACCATTTGACATCTATGTACTGATCTCGATTCAACAGCCTTCAGCTACTTCAACCTTTCTATGCGGACGGTCTTGTCGACAGTTAGACCTTTTTTTTGTATGGCGTCGCCGAGACGTGTTAGCGAGCTGTACTTTGGCTCCCTCGCTACGTTTCTTCATCACAACGTCTTTGATCCTCAAGTCGACTCCCAGTTTGACCCATCTCGCGTCTTCGCATGTCCATGCGGCTGCTAATAACGACACTCTCCCCTCCATATCGGACGTATGCGCTGAAAAACGGCTTCCGCATAGTCTCATTTCCGCCACAGCATGCTCAACCGTGGCTACAACAACCGTACGCAACGGCAAGATCGCCGTAGCTGCCGCTAAACGACCTCATCGACACGATAAGCTCGCCTAGCTGCGGAGCCGTCGTCAGTACCGTCGACACCCTATCGTCGCGTCACTCGGCTCGTACGAGCTCGTCATTGCCCTCATCATCATGCAGCTGCCACCAACGATGCCAACACGCCCATCGCCTAACCGCTTTAGGACGTATTCCACGTCCCACCCCAACATTCGCTTACAGTGAGCACCGCAGCTCAGGCTCGTTTGAACAGACGCAACACATAAAAGCAAGCTCAAGCAACAAAGCGTGCTTCTTTGATCGCATCTACTTGTAAATTCAATAGCGTGGATGGTGCACCTCGCACCGTCACGCTCATTCCTCTGTGCGAAGACGTCAGCGGTTCCCCGACGAGGTCGACACTCCGCGCGACGTACTAGCACCCGAGTGGTTGGCATGATACCGTGGTCTACAATCGCTCCGGACCAATCCCTGGGACCCGTACGAAAACCTACCCCTAGACTATGCTAGAATATCCGAGTTCGAATATTTCAAGCGGACGGAGCGGGTATATTCTTGTTCTCATTTTCACCGTTCCATATACTCAATATATTTCTAGCTAGAACAAGAGTTACAGTATACGTGGAAAGTATCTCACAAGGGGCCGGTTCTGTACGCCCTCCCAAAACACAAGCACAAAGAACGTAACACCAAGTACGCGGGACCCGTTATGTCAAGGGTATCTCTGAGAATCTGATCATCCTTGTCTTTCGAATCCTTACACCCGTGCGCGTGCCCAGGACCCACTGATCCTCCGCTACGAACCTCGCCGTCTGCACATCAGACCGATGTGCGGCCAACACGGGGAGGCGGCAAAGGCGTCAACAACCTAGAGCGTTTCCTATGGCCCGGCACAACCGTCGTCGCGAGCGGCTGCCCTTCTTACTCCTGCGTGAATCGGAGGATGCACAAGGTGGAGTATCTCTACTCCCTTATTCCCCAAAACACACAGCTCATAACTCGACATGATAGCCTCTTGCTCGTCGCTATGGGCACCCTCCTCCCTGCAGACCCAACCCGGATAATCCTGAAACGTACCGTACTCTCCGGCCAGCCCTTCCGCGTCCAGCGCCACGCCCGCGCAGCCTCCTCCTCTGCAACTGTGTGCTACATGTTCCTCGATTCTTCCGAAGTCGCCTACTTCAAACTCATCCAACCGCATATCACACTCGGCCGGACGGGTCACGTGCGGTACGCACAGATACTTCAACGTCCGACGTACCGGTGGGGCAGATGGATACGGTGTGCATAGCAGTTCATAGGGGGATGTACCCGAGGTGGTGCGAGGCATGGAGACCTGCGTCGATTGTCGATAAAGAGGAGGAAACGAAGGAGAGAATGTGATAGATGCAGGCGGGGACGTCGTCATGCAGGGCTAACGGGGTACAATCAAATAGTACCCGCATTAATACAAAGCACTAGGGGACGAGCACTTGCAACGATGATTACATTGGATTCGAGGACGCTATACAACATCTATGTAGGATAGTGACATGTAGCGTGCAGACCGAACGATATCGTCCGGCGCTGACAGAACACAGTTCTGTGGAAACATGGAAGCCGGGGCTCACATAAATAATCAGTTATCTCGCATCGAGCCGCCATGGAAACGAAACGGGACGAAAAAACACGAGTTCAGCCAAAGAAAAACAGAGGGAAAAATAGAAGACTCCGAGATTTAAAACACGACCGTCCTATGCTCACCGCGCCGGGTCCTCGAACGGGTTTTCCACAAACTCGGACTCGCGTTCCTCTTCCCCGTCCGTAGAGCTCGCAGTCGTACTCACAGAATGTGCGGTTGCCAAGCGCGGAGCACCGACACCAGCGCCAATGACGGCGACGGGTTGTGGTTGTACAAGCGATATGGGACGTTTCGGCAACAGACCAAGTTTACCTGTGCGAGTATGCGATTCCGATCAGCACCGTCGGAGGGTGAGACAAAAACAAACACGTACTGAAGTCGACACCACCTGGCGCGCCAGGGGTCGTGCTCCTCCCCCCACTACTCGTCGGGGTCCCGGTGAGAGATCGAGCAGGAGGAGACGCGCTCAGGCTCGGCTTCGGCGAAATCGTCGGCACTGGAGAGGGCGAGGCATACGACGGTGGGGGAGGGGACGTATTATCCGGACTAGCTAGGCTGTCGGTGTGCAAAGGGGTCGCGGGTTTGGGCGTGGTAGCGATGGATGGTGTAGTAGCAGCAGGGGCAGATGGTGTGGTATTGTCGATGATCTGGATTTCCTCGTCGTCCCCGTAGAGGTCATACCCGCGCGTATTGGGATCATAATACGAGGGCTGCTGAGATGTTGCGTAGGTCTGCGCAGTTTCTGCCGCTGTGGGACGCAGCACCCCCGAACGCGGAGGGGATGTCTGATAGGTGCTCGTTCGAGGTTGTGTAGATGGGTAGGGCTGCGCATATGCGCCTTGTGCGAAGCTCTGCTGTTGGCCTGGTGCATAAGATGGGTGGTATTGCGTCGAACCCGATTGTGGGGACTGGCTACCAGAAGCGGGGTTCTGCGAACCAGACCATCCCTGACCGTGATCGAATTCTTGCATCTTTGCTTTCACTTTGGACACGATGGAGGAAAAAGTCTTTTTCCCAGCTATGAGTGAATCGTCAGCAAACATCGGACGATATTGGATCGTCGGCCAACCAAGACCGACGGACGTACATTCAGCGATGCGATTGAACCCATCTTGAAATTCTGCCATGGAGTAGTTTGTCTGACCTTGACTCTGTGGTCTATCCTGTGGTGAACTCCCCCATCCGCCCCTCCCTCCCCGACGGGATTGGTAAGCCTGATACCCCTGTGGATCCTGTGGTGGCCATGGTTGCGCAGCGCCCTGTTGTTGTTCCTCGAGCGCGAGCCTCCTCGCGAACTCCTCGTCGAGAGCTTCTTGCGAAATGCGCTGTGTGCCAGAGGACGGAGGAGACTGGAAGAACTGATTTGATGGTTCCGACGAGGGTGGTGGGACGAACGATGGATCGTTCATCCCGAGAAGTACATCGAGCGTCTGATCGTGGTCATAGTTGGTCGATTCGAGCACGGAGTGGCTAGATAATAACAAAGGTTCAGCGATCCACGAAAGAAGCGTGGGTAAAGTGGTACAGACATGACGGTGTCGTCAAAGTCGGGGAAGATTGCCTTGAGCGATGCGATGCGGGGGTCTGCTGTGTCTGTCCTTTGCATCTGAGACTGTGAGCGTATCGGGTCGGTGGAGGACGGAGGCGGGGGTGAAGGTGAGATGATCATGTCAGCGTCCTGCCAACTTGAAACTGTCGCGTTCCACGGATTGTCGACATCAGCACCGAGTGAGTGCATATCGTGATAAAGTTACCTTTGTGCAACTGCGATTTTTAAGCTGTCTGGGTTGCTGGGGCGCAGCAGGTGAGTGACGCCGCAGTTGGAGTGGGTGGGTGGCTGTGATCATTGTACTACTATCAACCATTTTCAGCTCATGCAGTGGACCGCCGCATGGGGTAGAGGCCAGCTGTATCCACGGTGGCACCATGTGAAGCATTCCATACTGACTTTACCAGCTCGGATTCTCACTTGTCATTTGGAGATACATACGCCTCGAATATTGACCTCTTGTAAGTAGCAGTACATCCGAAATCCCTGCCTTCAAATTTTACCCCTTTCTCCCCAGACTGAGCGATCCACAATAGCAGATGCATGATCTTCGACCCAGAGACAGACAATCTGTTGGCAATGACAACGAACTGCCTTGACTGCCTTCGCTCGGGTATATTTGCCATCTGTCTCTGCTCCCCAGGTAAACCAGATGGGTAATCAGCAAGTTTAGGTAACCGCATTAACCCTAGGGCTCGCTCTGGTGAGTCTTGTCGGGTTCAAGACTGACCAAAAGGGGGCCAGAATACCGCTACCTGAGTCGAGAGTAGAGTTGATGGTTGATATATCAGCAAGCATCCTCCAAACCTCACAACTATCCGCGGTTTCCGAGGTGACATAGTTATATAGGGTCCATGGATGGGTACCTTAGGATATGGAATGTTATGGACATCATCTTCCACATCCAAGGCTAGCCAACCTCAGTAAGTCTTGGATATTAAAATTATTGCAGGCAAACATACTGTGGGTATTGACGAGTCTTAAAACTACCGCCATCCACCAACACAGGGTGGAAAGGCAAAACAAAAAAGCGCATACTATAACAGTACAAGTAAACTCGACCCCCCTGCTCAATTAAACCTGGCCAGATATCACTTCGTTTTCAACACGTACCTGTCAATTTCATCCGGTTCTCCACCTCTCTCCATTTCCTCCATATGTCCAGGGAGCCCTCCACGCAGATCACGCGCAACACAGGCGCGACGCGTTTCAAAAAATTGGCGACGCGCTCCGGGTTGTCGATCGGCGAATCACGGACGTTGAGAACCTGAAGCGCAGACGAGTTTGCCGATGGAGCGTTCCCCTCACTGAGCTGGCCCGAACCGACATCTTCTTGATCTCGATCATGCGCTCCCTCCCATTCTGGTTGCTCCTGCTTCTGCATCTGCTCCTCGGGCTTCTGTTCTCTCTCCCGCTCTTGCTCCTGATCACCTTCGGACATCGTACATTCGTCGGGACGCTCCTCAGCTCCTGGCACGCTCCTACCATCAAATGCTATCCGCAACCTCTCCAGCCTCTTACACCTCCCCACGAACGCACCTATCCCATCAAGTGTCGCAACCACGAACCCCGGCAGATCGCCCGACTCTTCTATCCCGACCCAAGGAATCCCGCACTCCTCCAGCTCCTGCAGGTGCGCACCCCACGCCCCTGCCGCTTCGCGTAGAAAACCATCATCAATTGCCATCGTGCCGAGGTGCAGCAGACGGAGCTTGCTCAAGTGCGGAAGGGCAAGGAGAGGGGAGAGGGTTTGGGAAGGGTAAAGCAGGAAGGGGGGCGATGCTCTCGAGAGTGGGCCGAGGTTGTGCTTGAGGGTAAGGGAGACGGTGCGTCGCGAGGATGATGGTGTTGTGGCAGACGCGGTGTCGCGGCATGTCCTCTCGACCTGGCGGAAGAAGGCTTCAATGAGCTCGCTCGGAGCTTGCACGTCATACGAAAAGTTGATACGTTCGAGCAAAGGGGACGTGACGAGCGACAGGAAAGCGGTACATTGTTCGAGCGAATCCGCCGACACTTTGAGAGACTTCAGGGTGGGGAACGTCCTCTCCCCGCTATGACAAATATATCTTTTTCCAGTGGCTTCTGCGCGACAACCATTCGACAGGAAGTCGAGCTCGATATCGCGACGCACGGACAAACTTATCTCCTGCAGGGACTGCATTCCGACGAGACACGTCAAGCACTCAGCCGAGACGTGAACCGACCAGCTTAGCTCCAGCCTCCTCAAGTACCTGAACTCGCCTTCCAATAACCTCACCGCCAAGGACGAGTTTGACGATGCGGACGAGAATGATTCAATCTTGAGGGACTCTAGTCGCGTCGCTTTGGTTCGTATGGACTGAAAGAGGTTGTAAACGTCATCCACCTTCGAAGCCCTTGGACATATGACGCTCAGGCCCGCCAAGGACTCCAGGTGTCGCTCGGTCGACAGGACGGACGTCAGTAGCTGTATCATTGATGCGGTGACCGAGATGACGGAGTAGTCCAGGGTCCTAAGACAAGGAAACAATGTGCCGAAATTTGAGGGCGTGAGGAGACTCGCCAGCGCTGCCTCGTCGAGTCTAGGAAGTGAAAACGACGCGGGTTGACAGATGAACTGGACGCGACGAGCGTACTTGTTGACGGCAGACCAATCCTGGTAGGTGGGTTCTCTCTTAAGGGACTAATTAACGCGGCAAGCCCGCCCGGAGAAAGGAATGAAAGTTATTAACGCGAAGTGGACGAGGGCCAGGGAACTCACGATGGTCTTTCCTCGGTTGGACAGCTTCCAGACGTCGGACGGTAGGCACATGACAAGGGGAACTAGCGAGTGTTGGGTCCTCCAGAGGACGTCGAGGCAGGGTTCTGCGAGTGCTTTGCAGGTCCGGGCGAGCCTGGCAACGTCCGCAGAGTTCTTAAGGTAACGAGTGGCATGCCAAACCGAGTGGTCGTCCGCGAGGAAGTGGATAATGTAGAGCGCGAGCTCGGGGATGAGGAGACAGTGGTGCATTGTGGTTGGAATTGATGATAGAGGAGCGGGAAAGCTGTCGGCGGTGCTGGGCGAGGGCTCGGATCGGGTAGACTAAAGACGGGTTGGCAACCGACGTCACGGCCTGCACGAGACACTGCAGAGCCTTGATAAGTAAGAAAATTGTCAACAAGACGTGACACACAAGCCAACAGTGGGCGGCCAAGTTATGGCATATACAAGGACGCAATTCCGGTTTTCTCAGACTTTTTGTGATTCCGAGATAGCAGAGTTGTCACGCTAATAGCTTGGCGAACCCACCGTATAGCCGACAAGGCTATCGTTTTGTTTGTCGTTGCCATTCCTGACGTGGTTCTTCTCCTCGTGATTTGAAGTCAACACACGCATTTTCGAAGAAGCAGTATCAAGCTGGATGAAAGTAAACGCAGAATCGTTGAAGCGCTCGTTCAGCGCACGCCAAGAACGTGGCATGTTCGCACCATTTTCGCCGACTCGCCCCTTCCCAAACAGTCGCGACTAGTACTATCTCGTAAAACCAGGAAACACGTCTTCCGACGAGCACTGACAAGTCCTCTAAGCAACTCCGAGTCCTAGTAGAATCATGGCGAGCTGGCGCGTTGAAGTTCTGGCCTATTGCATTGAGGCTGTGCTCCACTTCTCACATTACGCCCGGTTCATGAACGTTTGAACTGCGCTACGGTCCCGCTGCCAGTGGCCTAATCCACCTCCACCTATCAATACGTTATCATACCATTCACGACGTTCAAATCGACTTCGGAAGTAGATAAGGTGTAAGTCAGTACTCCACAAGGTGGCCCAGCACTGCAAATTTTTCCTCATGTTGTCCCAAGATATCGTCTCTTCTGCTGCAATAAAGAGACATAGATCCTCGGCGAAGGATGGAAGGTGTTGTCTATGAACGGATGCTTTGTCCGGAAGCTCGATGCATTTTCGCGATTGGCAGAGAGTGAGGCCGTTATCGTCCCGTTTCAGACTGCGCGTATCTTTACTTACCGATGACGCTTCTGATAGGTGCTTCTGATGGAGTCCTGAGCTCTGTCACCAATGATGCCGTGTACCTCTCCGTCGGGTTCTTAAGCGTTAGGTTCAAGCTATGACACGAAAGTGGGGCTCCACTGGAACTGCTCAAGGTGCTGGGCGTGATATTGAACATACTTATTCCTGGCTTCAGCGTAAGAGGCATTCCAAAAGTGAGCAGCAAACGTGTTATTGCCGAGCACGTGTTCCTGTCATGTGTTTCCCCCCACCCGGATCATGAATTCGGCCATAGAGGGCTTTCAGCTGTTTCCGCTTCCTTCCAAAATAAACCATACGTTTCCGAGGGTATCTCCAATGCGAAGGTTACTCGTGAACGAAAAGTACCATGGATGATCTTTGATCTTCGCAACTGCATTTGTAGAGCCTCTGAGTCAGCACATTTTGGCTTGCAGCGAAATGCATTTGATAATCCCGCAAGAGGTTTAGATCAGGCTCACAGAACCTTTTGTGCTTTCCTGGGGATTCCGCCTTTGGACGTTGGAAATGTATTGGTGAGTGATTGCAGCATGTGTGTCGAGAGCCAATTCAAGAGCGTGGCACAAAAAGGAGTTACGGGATCGCATGGTCGCCCATCCAGTTTTGATCGCGTAATGATGGTATGTGTATAGATTCGGAGTCTCTCTGGAACTCGGTTTCTTTTGACTTGTATTTCATTCTACCTAGGCGACAGAAATGACATCTGTGTGTTATGCACAATGTTTCCCAATGGAGTGTTCTGTCATCCTGATCTTAACAATGCCTTGCATGCCCCAGTACTTCTTATGTACTCTGTTTGGTGAAACGTCATCAATATTGTCACCTGGTCCGCTTACCAAAATCGAGTTCGAGTCTGGTTCTGGCTATCGTCTTGGGTCGAGTCCCGTTATACGGAGCAATGTCTTCAACATCAGTTTGCCGGTTCCGACGATCTGATACAATGTGCCGAAAACCTTAATCACGGGCATTTCGAATACTCTGGGGTAGCCATGCAGCAGAGATCTTCAGTATGTCACAAATATTTCACCATCAGTGACACCACGCGGTTCCAGTCAGACTCCATTGGGATCAAGAATTCCGACTCTGTTGTGGCTCGAGCTATCGATGGTGCTCAGGAAGGTGGTTTCCATCGCAGCTATGCAACGTATAGAACCCGACTCTTCCAACTCGAAAACCTGCCATACGCAACGGTCCTCCATGTGGAAGCCTACAGCGCATTCCCTTGCTTGTGGCTGATTCCACCCCGACTGGCGTACGCCACCAACTCTGTTCGTCGCAGGCTTTGCTGGCAAGGCTCACACTCCAGTCGATGTTGCCAGAGACGGGGGTGTTTCATGGGTCTGCATCCATATGGCGAACTACCTAGGCATGGATTCCGGGGGTGCTCTGCTGCTCGGTATAAGAGGACCCTACGCTGCTATAGCACGAGCAACGAACTGAACCAATTTCTTTGGCAATGAAGCCCTCTTTCCTTGCATTTGTCGTGCTTGTGGTGTCTGGGTGCGCGCAAGCTGCGTCCTATTCACAGACTGCCAGTCTCTCCGGGCAATCGTTCCTCAATGCATTTTCGTGGCAGGCGATTGCCGATCCTACCAATGGGCGAGTGTACGTGTTTTGTCGTCGTGACCTCCGTCCGTTTTCCATGGTATTCCTTCTGATGGCGCGAGGTAATTAGGAACTACGTCAGTCAATTGATGGCCGAAAGGGATGGCTTGTACTCGGTTTCTGGGAACACGGTTACTCTGAGGGCGGACGATACGACCGTTCTTAGCTCCAATGGGGCAGGGCGAAGCTCGTTCAGGCTGATGTCCAACAACCAGTACACCACACACGTCGCAATGTGAGTGCAACAATGGGTTGTCGAGTTTTTCTTCACGTTGCAAAAATAACAATGACTTTAGTTTCGATGTTGGTCATATGCCCGAGGGATGTGGCACATGGCCCGCTATCTGTGAGTCGCCTGATTGGTCTAAAAATACGCAGCGCTAATGAATTCATTAGGGTTAGTTCATCTCTGGATCGAGGTATTTACTAACAGAGACACTATCTATCTAATTTTCGCCACATCTAGGGTGCGTTTGTTTTACTTTTGTTTGCCATGTAGATTTACGCTGTACCCAGGAAGTCGGTGCTAACTGGCCCAATGAGGTAAGGGCGATTTAGACTCGCACGTTGTTCAGGAGTGCGTCTAATGTTACTGCTTAGGGTGAGATCGATATCGTGGAGGGCGTCAATAACAAAACGCCCAACCAGTCAACCCTGCACACGAATGCAGGTAAGTTTTGCATGGGAGAATAGATATGCTTTTTCTTCCCTATCACTCCAACAGGTTGTACCATGCCATCATCTCGATCTATGACGGGGTACGTTTTCGACTTGCACACCTCATCCCCCAATTTCTTATCCTTTTAACCTTAGTACGAGCACGGGAACTGACTGTGACGTCTACACCACCAACAATGCCGGATGCGGCGTTCAGTTGGCTGATTCGAACAGCTTTGGGTCCAACTTCAATGACGTCGGCGGTGGCTGGTCAATTTTCATGCTCTTAATCGCCAGCGTTAGTCAACGGGTGCTAATCTTTGAGTAGGTATGCGATCGAGTGGAGCTCCAGCTACATTTCTATTTACTTTTGGGAACGCGGAAGCTCGTCCGTTCCTTACGAAGTTGAGTACCCTGGGTTCACGATTGATACCAGCACCTGGGTAAGCTGATTCTGAGTTGCGCCTCAGGACATGTTTTGGGGAAACTCGCTGACACTTCCTGCTCGACCAGGGGACACCCGCTGCCTACTTTCCGAACACAAGCTGTGATTTTTCGTCTCATTTAGGGGCTATGAATATCATCATCAATCTGACGTTTTGTACGTGGCGGTCCATGTGCTCTTGTATGTGTACGGGTTCACGAACCATCGATTTTTTTGTATTGGTGGTTCTCGCAGGCGGAGATTGGGCAGGGGCCGTCTACTCCTCTGACGGATGCCCCTCGAGTTGCATCGGTAAGTTTCTACGGAGCCGATATCCTTCTTCTCCCCCGTGAAAGTGCGACCTTGGATGTTGATATCTCATCAGACTACGTGAACAACTACCCGGCTGCATTTTCGGCCGCGTACTTCGAGTTCAACGCTCTGAACATTTACGAGTAAACTGGAAAATATACCCTTTTTTTGTAGATGTTCTTTTTTGCTATATATATATTCCCTCTTGCTCTCCCACATTCCTGCAATTTCCTGAACACCGTGGAAACCCTGGTTGGGGGGAAATCGTGACGGTTGTGAGTTGAAAACATCAATTTCTCCAACCTGACACGTTCTCGGCCTTGTCTTCTTAATGGTTGGCCGTTTTCAGTACAGCTGTGGTGATTCACATTCCTTCATGTCAAACTCAGGGGCCCTTGGTCGAAAGCTCGGAAGGTCTGTTTCAGCAAACTGTATGAGTAGAAACATGATAGAAAGAAGAGAGAGAAAAGCACATTAGACGCTTCGCTTTCCAGATCTCTGCAGCAGGTACTAATTGTGGACAAATGAGCTATCTGGTCCGTTTATGGAAAGTATGTAAGTATAAGAATTTGCTCTGTTTGTGCAAGTCTAAATCGAAAAAACCTCGTCCAACGCCATCATTATGGCGGACCCGGACATCGATGCATTCGTACGATGGTTTCAATCGCATGGAGGGTACATTGATACGAATGCGATGGGCATCACCACATTCCTGGACAGCGGACGCGGAGCGGTGGCATTGAACGATATCCCGGTGTGTGTGCTGGTCATTTACTCTCTCAACTTGCTTTGTGGACGTGCACTCACTTTCAGTCGTTGTGAACGGCTTGAAACCCGGACAGGAGGGACACACCCTTTTCACTCTGCCGCGCGCGCTGACTCTTTCGACGCGAACGTCCGCGCTTCCCTCTCTCTTCGGCCTCGACGCGTGGCGTGCACACGGATTGCACAAGGGCTGGGTTGGGCTGATTTTATGCATGATGTGGGAGGACGCGTGGGCACACGAGTCGTATTCAGCGGACAGGAGTGGGCGAGAACAAGGACAAGGACAAGGACACCTTGAAGACCGTATACAGACGAAGTGGGGACCGTATATGCGCACCCTTCCGGCGACGTTCGACACCCCGATGTTTTGGAGCACAGAGGAGCTCGCAGAACTGCAGGGCACAGCCGTGGTAAGTCGATTCTGAGCTGATCGAGGATGGCACATGAAAATGTTTTACGGGGTCCTCGTTGCGGTGTCTGCGTGATAGGTAGATAAGATAGGTCGTGATGATGCAGAGCGCATATATGCCGAGCAGCTCGTTCCGGCTATTAAAGTTGGTGCATGTTCTGCATTATGTTACCCCTTGCTTTAACCATTGCTATTAGATATCGCCCACTCTCTTCCCACATTCTCATCATGAGAAGTGGTATACAGTCGATGCGTATCACCGTGCTGGGAGTCGCATTCTATCACGTAGTTTCACGGTCTCCCATTGGGCGGGTGACGAAGCGGAGACGGACGAGGTACCCCACAATGAAGGAGGTGCAGAGGAAAAGGATGAAGACAAAGGCGAAGATCCCTGTATCAACAACTCGACTGATTCGTCCATCCATATTGGTGATGCTTGTCCCGACGGCCCCAACGAAGAGATGAACTCAGATTCATCCGATGATGAGGAAGACGACCCTTCAGATGTGGCTATGGTACCGATGGCAGACATCTTGAATGCAAGATGGGGAAGTGAGAACGTAAGTCAAGTTATACTCCCATC
>JBBPLX010000959.1:0-12988 GCA_038090015.1 Leccinellum albellum
GGGGGGGGGAAGGGGGGGGGGGGGGGGGGGGGGGGGGGGGGGGGGGTGGGGGGGGGGGGGGGGGGGGGGGGGGGGGGGGGGGGGGGGGGGGGGGGGGGGGGGGGGGTGCGCACGCGGGGTCCTCGCGAGGAGGTAACGACGGGCATCGCGTCGTCGTCGTTCGCGCGTTGTTATCACGCCATGTGCCGCCATGTCGATACCGCGGGAGGTTGAGAAGGGCAAGGACAAGGAGACGCGGAGTTGGATGGCGTCGGCGAGTTCGTTGGGGAGGAATTGGGCTGTGGCACAGTGCGTCGTCGTCGCATTCACGCGTCGCGTCATGCTGTGATGCCGTTAGTTGGCGTCACTCCGTCCGTCTGTGCTCACCGCTGGCACCATCCGAGTTGTGTCGTTCGAGTCGTCGCCCACGCGTAGGGTTAGTCGGCCGGTCGTCAGTGCCAGGTGCGTAGGATAAATTTTTCGCGACATGAAAAAAACGCGGGGGTTATTTTGCAGATATCCCGCCGTATGCTTGCTGAGTCGGTACCCACGCCACACCGCCCCCCGTTTTGCTCCCTGCAGCGGCTGAAAACTCAGCAGCGAGTAACTTTTTTTTTTGGGTCCGCGACCGCCGTCTAAACCGAGCGTCCCAGGAAAATGCCCCGCAAACCTGCAGGCCGAGGCAAGCAGCGCGGGCTCCGAGTGGGCGCGAACGCCCGTCGTAGAGCACCCTGCCGAGCCCCCGGTCGCAAACCAACCGTTCCCGGCAGGGGTTCGTGTTCCAGGCGCGCGACAGCCGGTGCCGGGCGCGCAGCTCGCAGCTCGCTCGTCCACAAAGAGGAAACCGCCGGGACGGCGGTGGAAAGGGCCCCCGTGAAGCTTCAGGAGGCTGCGGCGGTGAGTTTCCCCCCGTTCATGGCGGGGAAATTTGAGCCAACGCTTATGATATGTGCGCGCGCGCTCGAATTCGAGTTAGGCCCAGGCAAAAGCGGTGCTCCCCGTCTTCATTCCCCCCCTCGCCACCACAGCCTGAAAAAACGCACCGAACAAGGCCGACGGCCGTCTTCAACGCCCCTGTGAAGGCTCTTGGCTCTGCATGCACCGCGGGGTCGACAGGGGGCCTGCAGGTGGCGAACGCAGGGGTACCTCTGCTGCTTCGAGGCTAAGTTACCGTAAGTGCGTCGCTTTTACCCCCGCACACCGCCTGACCTGGGTTGTGCAGGACGAAGAATGACGCACGAACACAACGTGCTGCGGCCCATGGTTGATTCTTGGCCCTCTGCGGGGAGTTTGGGCTCGATTCGCTGCAGCGTTGGGTGGATTCGGTCCGACAACCGGCCTCTCCGTTTCGTGACCTCGAAGCCGATGCTCATGCCGCTGCATCCGAAGCGCTAGGCGCGTTTTTCAAGTCTGCTCGCGGGAACAAACTCAAACCGGTGGCCGTCGCTCTCCGTCGGGCTGTTGAAGGTGCCTCGGAGTGGCTCTGGCTTTGCTTGCCCACCGCGCCGACTAGCACCGCAGGCCTTACCGAGGAAAGCAGCGGTGCCCATCGTGGAACGCACGCGAAGCCGCCCCTCCCGCGCGCACGCAGTGGGTGCATTCTGTGCCCCAGCGAGCAACGAACCGCGCACACCTCCGACCCCCATAGGATCCGCCCTCCGCCCAGAAGCCCCGGCAGCCCTTTGTCTGCGAGGAACTGCGTTGCCAGCTCATGAACTTTTCTTGAAAAGCAGCACCTCCGCGCCACGAATGAGAATCGGAAGCCGCTTCCCCAGCTCCGTCACCCCACCCTGCCCCAAGGAGGTTTTTCGACAACCGCAGCACCAGTCGTCTCGCGCCCACGCAGGCCAAAATCCCCACCACCCGGAACCTCCCCTCAACCCGGGCAACCCCCCCACGCATCCAAAGGAACCAGGGCTTGTTTCACCCCATTTGTTACGCACCACGCATGCTGAACCTGAGGCGGGGGACGGTGCTGGGCATAAGGGCCCATTTCCTTTCACAAAACGCCCCGCTTTGCAGTGGTTCCGTGTGTTCAAAGCGGCGCTGGTTGGATTGAAGGCGGGCACCCGAGGAGCTTGATTCCGCTCGCATTTGGTGAGCTCATGGGTGCCTACAGGCCCGAGCAGACGAAGTTCAGCGGTGTGGAATTCGAAGGTGGAGAGTTTGCCGCCGTGCTGCTGCCATCTTTGTTCGTGGAATGCGCTGTAAACAACGCATGCATGGAGGACTCCCACAGGGGGGGTGGGTGGGTGTGTTGATGGTTTTGTTGCTTTTTGGATCCATTTGCACCTGCACCAATACGTAGGTTTATGAAGTTGGCAAACACAAGGACCATCTAAATAAGCATTGTGGGGGGAGTAGTGAATGGTGCTGCAGCAGAAAAGTATCTGTCTGCATCAGCTATGAAATTGGTAGATCCTTCTAACCCTGCCTTTTTTGCACTTTGAACAGTAAAGTGGCCCAGCTCAGCTGCCTGGATCATGCTAGCCTGAGTAAACCAGACCAAGCTCCCTCTTCCCTCTGCTTCACCATCCCACAGAGGGTACTCAGCTCTGTTAGAGACGTCTGGTACTTGCTCAGATGACACCAACTCAAAATCTAAGCGCAGCAATTTCCTTACTCAGAGGAAGGTTGGGATTCAAAAAAAAGCTTACCAGTGAGATCAATGTTGAAGTGATAGAAGAGTGCAGATGGAAAAAGCAACAGCACACCCACTGGGAGCTCAAAAATCATGCTAAGCTCCCACATGACAAGCCAGGCTTTTGACTTTGAGTTGAATGATGGCTCTAACATAAGGCGTTGTTAGTATGGGCACTTAGGAAAGGACAAGGATTTACTAGAGGAATAAGCCATCAAGGCACAGATTCCTCCAGCAATGTTTTTACGATCTGCATGGGGAAGGGCATGGACGCGGCTATTTTTCAATGGGATGTTGGGACAAAAGTTGAAAAATAAACCGAATTCAGCATCGTAGCCATGCTTGGCCCAAAAATCAACAGCACGTTGATACCTGGCAGCACACTCAGGGAAATACAGCCTTAGCATGCTGCATACAAATTGTCTGGCAGAGTTGTTAGCTAGCCAAATCAAAAAATCAAAAACAACTTACGTTAGGCTTCGAATGAGCTTGCTGTTGATGAAGCCAGCTGCATTATCCTTAACTTTCCTTTGCTGCTCAGGCAAAGTGGGCTTCTGGTGGAGCAAGTTGGTTATGGTGCTAAAAGGAAAAGGAATCACAAGTGAACTCACCTCAGTGTGCTGCCGGTGCCAACCAAGCAAAAAGGCAACATAATGCCCCCTAGTATTCCTTAAGGACTGGTTATAAATTTCTTTCTCAGAAAGATTACCAATCAGCTCCTTCAATAACAAGCTAAGCTCTGGCATGAAATCCACCACAAACTTTGCTTGGTGGGCACGGACAGCCAGCAAGTGCTTGCTTTGATCAAACACTAAGATAGGCTGCTTCCTACAGAAAGTAATCAGTTTTAAATTTAATGAACAAAAACTTCACTTACTCTACATATGACACCGTTTCAAAGGCCTCTAGCCTCTTCCACACCTCACCAGATTTAAATAGAGCCTTCATTGCCACTTGATCCACAGATTTACGCATGGTGGCTCCCATCCACCCAGTTTTGGTGACCTCAGCCAGATGAACATCAAAAGAAGGCTGGACCACCTTGCTATTTTTCAGTGCCCTTGCCAGGAGGCGACGTACCCTTTTGGCAACAGCATGAGCATGCTTAGCCCTCTTTTCTGCATGTCGTTGGCTTGCACCCCTGCCAACCCGTCTAGAAGCAACGGTGGCAAAAAATAAGTCTGAGGAAGGAGGGGGGGGGGGGCAGCTTGGGTCATCAGGGCAGGAGTTACTTGGCTGCTCTTTGTTGGCACGCTTCTGACCCCTTTTCTGCCTCCTGTGAGGATGCCCCTGTTTTTTATTACTTGGCCCCAGATGGCCCTCAAAAGATGCAGCCATTCCATCAGGAGAGGCTTGCCTGGTTCTGCGTCTAAAAATATGAGCAGGGAGAAACTAGAGAATGAGCAACCTACCTCTTTTTTGGGGGGCTGGGGGGTGGTGATGAAGCCAGTGCCGGTGCCCCACCGGTGTGAGCAGGTTGCTTCCGCAAATCAGAGGCTTCTTTGGGTGGTAGAGGCTGGAGACTTACCTTCGAGTTCGAATCACCATGGTCCTTCTCAGAACCAACGGCAACACGCCCCTGATCAGCAGCAGCCAGGTTGTTGCTGAACACAAGCTTCTCCCTCTCAAGAATAGGAGGTGGGTGGTCCAAATCACAGAGCTCATCGAGAGGCCGATCTTGCTGATAAAGGTGCAGAAGAGCGTTGAGGTCAACCTGAGCAACTCGAACCTCTGGATCCCGTTGCCACCAGCTTGAGCTTGTCCCCTGTGGGTCAGCATCAGCGAGCTCAACGTCACCGAGAAAGTTTTCAGCCATTGCGGCGGGCAAAACGGGGAGTGGATGGTGCGTAGTGTGGGAACGCTGGGATCAAGGTTTGCCTCACCGCGTATTGCCAAATGAGCCTTTGGTTGGCAATTTTTGCTGCGGCATACCGCGCCAACACAGTACTAGCACACTACGCTGGTGACTACTTAATGACTAACCCACACCTGCTTTGACGCGCGCAACCAAATTGCGCTTGGGAAAGACCCGGTGGTGGTTCGGGTCAAAGTTGCTGCCATCTTTGTCCACGCCGTTCGTCTTGTTCTTGTGGCCGTAATCGTAGCCAGCAGATGCGTCATGCTCCGCATTCACAGGTGCAACTTGAACACCCCCTGCTATCCCTCGCCACGCCGCATGTTCAGCCCCACAGCAATATCTTCTAGGGTCTCCCACGCATCCCTCGCTGGGCGCAAGGCAGCAAGCCACTCGTTTGCATTTGTTCCTGCGAGCAGACTCGAACGTCAACGTCATTGCAGGGGGGAACGGTCACCGCAACTTTGAACTACGTGGGGCTCAGGCGATGCACGATCCACAGCATGAAATAAACGGACCTTGCGAGGGAGGTGGAATTCGCCACACAGTGGTTCGACATCCTTCACGGCTTCGCCAGCCACCATCTTCTTATTCGACTAGATCTCCTGGTATGCAGTTGTTCTGGGCAGTAGGTGACTGCTGACGAGTTTACGAAATATGATCCATCTGCAGCTGTTGCTCTGGCGTACAGACACCGCCTGGCGTGCGCACACGGGTCATGAAGCTGTAGACTCCCTGAGCCTGACGCTCGTCGCGAATGTCCCAGTCGTCCTGCTAAGAGATTTGGTAAGCTGGGTGTCGGATGGCGCGAGCGCGTCGGTGGTCGTGTCTTCAAAACGCTCTGCGATGGTACCGCGGAGGTACTGAAGGGTTGCTGTAATGTGTTCGTTTGTGATGGGCTTGGGTTCCGTTTCTGTAACTTGAACGTTATCAACACCGAGCGTCTTCCAAACCATGGGTTCCCAGATCTTGTAGCCAGTCTTAGGTCAATCTGCATCTTGATCATCCGCCAACCCGAGATCAACAAAACGCTCACCCCCAAGTTGTCCAAGGCGCAAGTCGAGATCCTTGCATGGTTTGTTGTAATAACAAGCGTCCTCAGGGCGAGGCCAGTAGCGGCTATCACCCAGCCTAAAGATGGAGTGTTGCAGCTTGGAAAACGGTTTCTTGTTACGGAGAGCAGCAGCATTCAGCACTTTGAAAAGTTGGCAGCCATTCTTGGGCACCCTTACCCGCGACGAAGGTCACAAACACAACGTATTCTTCTTCAGTGAGGCTTTGAATCGTTGTTGAGTCGAACGTTCTGATAGTGACAGACAGCCCTCTCACCTTCGCACGGTTGACCAGCTTCTTTGCATATTTCTCTGCAGTGTCTCCGTCTGAAGCATACAACACCAAGAGGGGTGGTGCACCAAGTGCACCAACCAAGTCTCCGTACGCCTGTTGAGCCTTGCGCCCACGAACCTCCTTGACGTTCTTGCCCAAGTTGCTCACCAGTTCAGACGCAAACTCGTGCTTCGATTGAACGAGCTGGGAGGGACGGTTCTCCCAATCAATGGATTGTTGGAGATCGTTCTTGACAGAGCCAGAGTCGAAGGTAATTTCTTCCCCCGTAGCCTCCTTGGCGGGATCCCACCGATACAACGGCCAGTAGCCAGGGTCCACCGTAAGCTTGCTCTCCTGTAGCAACTCGATTACCGGGGAGTTCTCCCCGTGATAAGGGGGGTACGCAAGGATGACCGATGGGCCCTTGTGTCTGACGGCCTCCATCACAGCCCGTAGGACGAGTGAGTACGAAAAGTATGCAGCCACGCTGGCGACGTAGACATCCCCGTGGTTCATGGCATACAACCCGACGTCTTGTTTTCGATGATGTTTCGAGATGAGGAAGGGAGCGTGTCCAGAGTGAAAATGTTGATGTCGAGGCCAGGCGTCTGAACCGACTAACCACCTGTACTTGGAAGGGAAATGGGCTTTTAATGCGAGGATGCGATCAATATGTGAGTTAGAAAGCTGCGAGGATTCTAATGCCGCAGATGACTGAGCACCAACAGCGAGGCTCTTCGAGCCGTCATCTTTGACCAGTAACCACTGAGCGAGCGGTCTGTGCAAGTCTGTGTCGAGTTGCTCGACCTCCATCAGCTCGCAAACAGAACTGATGAATTAAGCACGCTGGTCTAACTAGCCTCTGACGCGACGTAGGGCATACTCGCGGTTGGTGGCCGTGTCTCCTTGAGTAGAGACCAGCTCTGGAGAATTTTAACATCCAGCCTTGAAGCGAATACGTGAGACAAGGTCTTTGTGTACGACGACTCACGCTTTGGAACGTAGGTGACTGAAACATGGGACGATGGAAAGGGTTGCGTCCTGGAAGCGGGGTACTAGGGATGAGACGGGAGCACCTTTTGTGCTGCGGACAAGGTCGAGCAACCCGAATTGACTAATTTGCTTGAACCACACACTCTGAACGGAGACCCGTGAACCTTCCTATAGTGCATCGATGATATCGAGGTAGAGGGGTGTCCATCTGACGCTCGAACGGTACACCTGCTCGAGAACGAGCACACGAGAAGCCATGGGTGGAACAGCCCACAAGACACAAGAAGCGGGGAGAGGAGCCAGCAGGCCAGCGGAAACGAAAGAAACACCGCCAATCACCGGAATGTGGGGAATGCTTCCAAGGACAAATACGACAGTGTTTGGAGGCTTGTCACCGCGAATCGTCAGAGGAAGGCTGGGTTGACGAGCGCGAGTCGATGTGGACAGCGCAGCGGACTCGTAGAGCTGGTATAGAAGCGATGTGCTCGTCTCCAGCCTTGATTTCACTTCGTGGGGGTGGAACCTTTTCCGAGAGCAGGAAGGGCTATGCATCCTCTTCGCTGATGTTTACGACCAGTCCATTAGCCATTTCGTAGTAAAAGACGTGCACAGCGGCCATTCTTTCTGTGCGAGCGAGGCGAGAGGCGAGAAGCGCGTGGTTACGAGCCTCCTGTGCGGAATAAGATATCAGGAAATGCAGACTCGAGCAGGAGGACATTCGACAGATCTCCCTTGACTGCAAGGTGGGGGACGAGCGGCAGGGAGGAGAGCTCCGAAACAAGGAGTGCGAGGCAGAGAGTTATTCGGGACGTAACGGAGGAGGGAAACCAGCTCAGCGCCCGAAGCGGCGCAGGTTATGGAAACACCGGCATCGCCGCCTGCCGAAACAGCCTGGAGACTTGGGCGACGAGAGAATGCAGTCAATAGTGTCGTGAATGACTCTGCGAACAGACACGGAGAGCTATGTATGACACCAGACACAAGAAAGGCTACGCGGGCAACCGATGGAATTGCAGGCATGCGAGAGACTGCAGTGAGGAAAAACCAACTTCATGAGGAAGACAATGCGAAAACGCTGAAGGAGCGCCGTACTTACATAAAGATGATATACATCCAGCATGTGATCGTTTCCATTCCGAACAGTAAGGTGTGACTTGCTCGGTCGGGAGCCATCAAAACTCAATACGCTATGAGATATATATAATAGCAAAAAGCTATTCCTAGTATGAGAATAGGGGTGGCTAATGCATCAAGTCTCCATTCAAACCAAGTACATTTGTAACTAAGCCAATTTCAGGAACCCGTGGCTAGCCAATACTGTCTGTTTCCGAGTCACACTTTTCATCTGCTCACGACGGAGATCAGCGCGAAACACGCAGAGGAGGTGCAGAAATTTGGGGAGGAACCAGTGCCGACTCGCGGGATCCATCCTGCCTCAAGCTGTTCTGCAAGCGCAATTACTGTAACTCGGAAGTCGCCATGGTCCAAACTTCGAGTTATCAAACATCTACGCTACCATACCAAGGTCTTCACGCTCCTCGACAGGATCAAGGAGCCCATCGATGGAGGGAGGGTTGCCGGAAATTCGGTTCCTGTCCTTGAGGATCTTTACTGTACCGAGAATGCACGCACGGCTCAGTAAGCACCTTTTTCTCTCATCCTCCGGCCCTCCGAACTGCACGCCGGCATGACAACTGACGCGCAGGCCCAGTCATCCTCGCCCTGTCCTCGCTACATCCCCGTCCTTGCCTCCCTGCCCCCACTCCCGTCTTTATCCATTCCCTGTCCTCTTTGCCTAGCGTGCAGTCACTGCCGCACGTCGTTTCTGTTTCCATTGCCCTCGTCTCGCCGTGACCTGTCGCTGTTGTGATCCTGGTCCCTGTCCTATCCCTGTCCACCCCACCGTCCTCCCCGCCTAGCATATAGAAGTGACCGCACAACGCGCGCGATTGTGCACGTTGTGTGGTCGCTCCTGCATGCTGCCCTTGTCGTTGCCATTACCATTGCCAGATTTCTGGTCCATGTCCCTCAGGCTGTCCGCCCCCGGGCCCTGTGCTCTCGCTCTTGCACCCCGCCCTCACCCCGCCGTTGCTGGTGTCATTTCCTTCAGCCTTTTCTCGCTGCTGCCATCATTTCACCATCGCTGTCGCGCTGCCCCACACCTTCCGACGACCTGCTTTTTGTCATACCATGCCCGTTATCACCCTCGAGTTCAGCCGTGAGCGCTAGTAGTGCTTCGAGTCCCACCTCTTTCTTTTTTTTCCTTTCCGAGCCCGAATCTTCTCTCTTTTCTCTTTTCTACCGTCTACTCACGCTACTGATCCCTTTCTGTGGCCTAATCTAAGGTATTGAATGCATTCGCGCACACCGTTCCCCCGCTGGTCGTCTCCAGGGCCGTCACGTGCATTTTTAAAAGATCCGAAACAAGGAAGATTGGGAAAATTGGCCTTTAAGTTCCCCAGGTCTGCGAGCTGAGAAGCTCCCAGGGGCTAGGGTCGAGACTCAGAAAGTCCTACCCATAAGTCCCAAAATTTTCGCTGTTAGCGAAAATTCCCCAACCGATTCGTAACTCAGGGGCCGTCCCCGAACACCCACGAAGTGGAGCAGGGTTTTGTCGGCTTCAAATATGAAGGCACCTGTAAATGAGCGATACGTGGGGAAATATTACGTAAGAATTAAATTCCCGTTTTATTGGTTTAGTGTGTTGTTTTTCATTCGAGTTTTTGCCGTCAATCGATTTGGCCTGTTTTGTTGTGGGTTCGTCAGTAAGCACCCTTGCGGTTTACTACGATGGAAGTGTTTTTGTTGGTTGCAAACGGCTACGAGCCTACAGATGAGCCCCACGTGGAAAAACTTCGCATATTATGTAATTGAGCTGCGCCCCCCTTTCGTTTAGGGTGTCGTGCCACTAGCACATGACTGGCTGTAGAACTGTGGTATATACAGGTAATACATTCATAACTGGTACTTTGAATTCCCAAAGAGGATGCACTCAGAGGAAAACATCGAAAGATTGGTTAACCTCCAAGGTGGTTTCACTCCTTCCCTGTTGCTTATGGCGCGCACTGCCCATGTGATACAACTCTACTGGGCGCGCCGTTACGATGTATATAGCACGTGCACGGAACGGTCCAGGTTCCCACGATCGGTCACGACCGTTTGGTGACGTTTTGGGCATGCACATATTTTCGCTAAGGACGAAAATTCTGGGTAAGATTCCCTGGGAGCTTCTTGGCTCGCGGACCCTGGGGAAGATCAATTTTCCACCAACTTTCCAGTGAGTCGCGGCACATGCGATGTGACATGTGACTAGCTATGACGTTACAGGGCACAAATGTCTCACAATCTCCACCTCCTCCCGTCTCATCCCGTGCTCACTGATCATCAACTGTTTCTTTTGGTTATTTGGCTGGTATGCATTATGTAATTATATCAGCGGATGTTGTTGCTCAGCATGCGTGCCTACGGCGATTATGCTCCCTCTTCAGGAGTCAGCTCAGCTTAACCCTCTGGACCACTCCAAGACCCGGTACGCTGTCCCGCATCGCTACTCGAAATGACTTGCCCGTGCCCATGCTCGTTTTCACCTCAGTCGTACGATTGTGGTAGCAGTCTTTCCTCTCAGCACGCGTAGCTTGTTCAAGATATGCAGAGCATTCCCCAAGCCATCTGTTCCACCTCATCCGGCACAAGCCGCACAACTGGTGGTACGCTCAAGTTGTCGATGCACATACGCGATCGAAAGTGATACTTGTCCCAGATGTAGAGGAGATCCTAGCGCCTACGGTAAGCAACGGTGACAATATCGGGAACCGATGCTCACTCTCGCGCTACGGTGGCTATCGCCACCATTCCTTTGGCCACAGGTTAATCCGTCGGTGCGAGGTGTTCACTAATGACCTTCGATGGTTGTGGTGCGGTGACGAGGTGGTTATGCATTGATGAAGCCGTTGCACAAACCACACGGTTGCAGGGAGGAGCAACCTTTTCCGGTATGTCGGACGCTTTGAAGAGACGATAGCTGATCAATTCCGGTCCCACAGAGAGACATTCTGCTCGAATCCCATCCACACGTGTGTGCAATATGTGAATTCCACCCGTGCACTCGGGCTGCCGCGACTCACCTACGTGTTCTCTGTTCGTGCTGAGATCGCACTTCCGATAGAACGTCACCTCTCTTGACCCCTCAACTCTCAATTATCGAAGACATGCGACAATTTTGGAATGCTCTACGGGATCCTTGCTCAAGTGGTAGCATCAGGTGGTGGCGCGACATGCTCTGTGGTGCCCGGATCGCGTCATCTGTGTAGAAGGTACCTCCAAACTGTGGGTTACTTCGGCGGGTAACACCAACTACGATGTGACGTTCGGCAACGCTTCTTTCAATCATTCTTTTCAGGGTTCAGATCCTCACTACAATCTCGTCGCCCTTTTGTGTTCCTCAAGTTTCAAACAGACCCCAATATCAACATCCAAATAAATCATTGATTCGCTGAGATGACCAACACGAGTGCTGTTGCTCCCCTGTTTGATTACGCTGAGGTATGCTGCCAGCTCCCCGTAAATGGGTTGTTGTAACTGACGAATCTAGTATACCTGAGCTGCACGCAGGGCCTATGCCGCTTGGGTTCTGTGCAACGTTACCTCTGGCTGGGTGACTTAAAGTGAGTTTTTCCTCCGCATTTGTTGCTGTGTGCGTCGCTCTTTGATCTCCTCATGTTTCATAGATTTTCAGCCACACCCGGATGACGCAGGGATTCAGCCGGGCTGATTACCTGGGCATGTTGTTCGTTCTGAGTTAACGCAGGTTTCCAAACTCATCGCATTGCAGAATCGAATGCTTGGATGGTATATTTAGGCGTTGTTGCGTATCACCCGGTAGGGTGCTGGTGAGGGAATGGTGGGGCCTTAGTGCCTGCAATTACCTCTGGTTGCCCAGCCCAGTAGAACCAACGGGACCGAGAGGGAACGGTGGGGCCTTGGTGCTTGCAAGCACCTATTACCTCTGGCTAGTAGTGTTGAACCAACGGGACCGAGAGGGAATGGTGGGGCCTCAGCGCCTGCAAGCACCCATTACCTCCGGTTGCCCAGCCTAGTGAAGCCAATGAGACCGAGAGGGAACGGTGGGGCCTCGGTGCTTGCAAGTACCTATTACCTCTGGCTAGCAGTGTTGAACCAACGGGACTGAGAAGGAATGGTGGGGCCTCAGTGCCTGCAAGCACCTATCACCTCCGGTTAGCGGTGTTGAACCAACGGGACCAAGGGGGGGTGGTGGGGCCTCGGTGCCTGCAAGCACCTATTATCTCTGGCTAGCCGTGTTGAACCAACGGGACTGAGAGGGAATGGTGGGGCCTTGGTGCCTGCAAGCATCTCTGGCTGGCTGTGTTGAACCAACAGGACCGAGAGGGAGTGGTGGGGCCCAGTGCCTGCGTACCCACCACCTCTAGTCACCAGCATGATGCCAGCCTAGATTGGATTTACTCACATGACATGACAACTCGGACTGATACAATTTTACCCTTGCAGAAGTTGTGCTCTAATCTTACTTTCCTAAATTACGTTGTTGAGCCATGTCAAGTCCCTGTCTCTACTGGCAAGTCGAATGAAATTCATTTGGTCATCATCCTCGAAACATCGGATTAATGCAGCAAATACAACACCCTGACAAACTTGGGAGAAACACTGATGATGAAAACACCCTATATCATGGCAAACCAAAGTTGTAAGAACATTTATTGGGAACAGTTTTGACAATGATTTGTCAAAGCACCTGCATCAGGGAGCAACTCTGCTCATTTTTGAATTTGGGTGCATTGAATTGTGGCTAATACATACATGATACACCATGCTCAGCCAAAAGTGGCAAGAGGCTGGTCGAGTATCAGCGAAGATGATGCGAGTTTAGTGGAACGAAGCTGGTAGTGCGAGAAAATGGTGTTGGTCTTGTAGCACTTTCCTTGCCTCGCAATTTTTGACCGAAACGATATAGCTAGTAGTAAAAAGGCCCTCTGGGCGGTCCTGGACTCCGGACAGTCGAAATACCACATATGGACGTGTACGTTCTGAACCAATTCGTGACACAAGGTACAGGAGTGCTGAGCCTTCGGACATTTCAGGGAAAGCAAGAAATAAGGAAGTTGTAGTAAAAGACGTTTGTGTACTTCGAACACTGGCCCGGCGGCATGCAATATGCA